>CM034710.1:126588686-126608157 GCA_020142125.1 Phrynosoma platyrhinos | reverse complement strand
TGCAGATGACACCAAATTAGGAGGAGTAGCTAATACCCCAGAGAACAGTATCAATATTCAAAATGACCTTCATAGATTAGAAAGCTGGGCCAAAACTAACCAAATGAACTTCAACAGGGAGAAATGTAAGGTACTGCACTTAGGGGAAAAATATGAAATGCACAGATATAGGATGGGGAACACCTGGCTTAACAAGACTATGGGCCTCAGCACACGGAGGCCCTGGAGCCACCGCCGGACGGAGCGCCGCGGGGATGCAGCCTCCGCATCCCGGCGCTCCTGCGGCGGCTCTGGAAGGAGCGCTAAATCAGCGCTCCTTCGTCAAGACAGGGAAAGTGCGCCCTAAAAGCAGCGGGCGCACTTTCCCTGCCTTATCCTCCGCAGCGCGTCCGGTCGCTGCGGAGGGAGGTTGCCCCGGAAGCGCCGGCCGTGCGGAGGGCCAGCAGCTTCCAGGGCGACCTCAGGAAGAGGAAGGAGCGCTGCTCGTGCGGTGGCTCCTCCTCTTCCGGGCCCGGAAGACGGCTCTATTAGCCGTCTGCCGAGGCCCTACATGTAGCAATAGCATTAGCATTTACATTTCTATATCACTTATCAGTGAACCCAGCATTCTCTAAGCAGCTTACAATCTGTAAGCCAAACAAGCTGGGCATTCCTTTTACCAACCTACAGAAGGATGGAAGGCTCAGTCAAGCCCTGGGATCAATCTCACAACCTTGTAACTGCAGTACCGCAGCCAGTACTGCAGTACAAGAAAGGGATCTAGGAGTCCTAGCGGACCACAAGTTGAATATGAGTCAACAGTGTGATGCAGCAGCTAAAAAAGCCAATGCAGTTCTAGACTGTATCAATAGGAGTATTGTGTCTCGATGGAGGGAGGCAATAACACCACTCTCTTCTGTTCTGATCAGGCCTCACCTGGAATACAGTGTCCAATTCTGGGCACCACAATTCAAAAAGGATGTTGAAAAACTGGACCATGTCCAGAGGAGGGTGACCAAAACGGTGTAAGGTTTGGAAACCATAAAACGGTATGAAGAGTGGCTTAGGGAGCTGGGTAGGTTTAGCCTGGAGAAGAGAAGGTTAAGAGGTGATATGATAGGCATTGATCTTAGAGTCACTCTGGAGGACTAGAGAGAATATAGGAATCAAATCCATGACTAATCTAACCTGCAAAAGTCAAAGCTGCAAACGCAGAGGGATGGCTGTATTGATAAAGAGGGAAAGCAGGTAAGAGCAAATGCCTTTCCTGATCACAGAAAGCATCCTTTTCTGTTGCAACCTCTCCCCTCCCTTTTGCTGTCAGTTGGGAAGAAGGCTTTCCTTGTGGCTCTTGAGCAATTATGCGTCTTCTGCGGCTTTCCAGCATCGGTATAATTTTTGACAAATGAGGCCCTCAGGCATTCCTCCGGACGGCGAGGTGTTTTGATTGTAACAGCCGTTGATTCATTAAAGCCAACATGGATTTATTTTCATTTACCCTGCTGCAACCTTTCTCTCTCTTTCTCTCCCCCCAATTTGGCCGGTCTCCCTCTTTTCGGCCGGCCACGACATCGTGGGACGTTTGCGACGGGGCTTTTGTTAACGCAACTGCCAGCACCTCGGTTGGCAAGCTCAAAAAGGTTTCCCTCTGGGGTGTCCAGTTGAGCAAAGGCGCGTCATTTCTTCCCTTTAAAAAAGGGAAGCCCTTTAATTGGGTCACAAATTAGAATACAGGCAGCCCTCCACACTTGTGTCTTTGCCTTTTGCAGATTTGGTGATTCATAGATTTGGTTAATACATTGGAGATTATCACACAGGGATAAGAAATGGGAGAGAAACAGAATGCTCCCATCATGATTGCATGATTGCGCAAAGATTTTCACATGCCGTCATGCTTATCCCACACTTTTCCCATGAATAAAGTGGAATGCTTCTGTAATATCTTATTAATGCTAAACTTCCGTTAATAGCTTGCCGATAGTGCGAATGAAGTGCTGTCATGAAGGTGCGGGAGTCAATAACGTTTCATTTGCTCTACCGCGGCGCAATCCGGGGCCTTTTCCCAGAGTGCATTTCCATACCAGCAATTTGTTCTCATTGCTAAGATTGTTTTGGGAGTGGATTTTTCTCATATTATGAGGGGTAGGGCATGATTTTGTTTGAACTGTATGAAAATAAAGTTAGAAAATATATGAATTTTATTTTGTTCTGTTTGGGACGGAACCATGATTTTCACACAAATGCAGTAGCCATGTATTGAGGTCGAATCGAGGGCAGTTAACAACAACAAGGCTGAGAGAGTGGGACTTCCCCAAGGTCACCCAATGGGTTTCTATGGGTTTCTATGGCTCAGCAGGAATTTGAAGCCCATTCTTCTGAAATCCTCATCCAACACTGAAGACACTATATCACATTGGCTTACAAAGATGGACAGATCTGTAGTTTTCAAGGGGAAGCTCTTACTCATTGCTCCGCTCACTCCAAGGCCCAGAGAAGTGGAGCCAGGCCCAAAGACATGGTCACCCTATTTGAGGGAATTGTAGTCCAACATATCTGAAGGTCTAAAGGTTCCTGTCCCTGCTGTGCTTCAGCTGAAGACATAAGCCAAGGATCACCTGCATCCAGAGCCTTTGCCAAGGGCTTCCTCCTAAATTCCTCCTAAAACAACCTGGGATCTTTATCCGCCTTGTGCCGTTTCTCAAACCACTAAACATATTGGTGACAAATGTTCCATAAAAGCCATAAATTAGCTCCAGGAAAAGAAAATGACCCTTTTTTGGAATGGAAAAAAAGAAATAAAAATCACCATATATTTATCCATCTGTGATGGAGCCCAATGGATCAGAGGCAGGGAGAAAAAATAATAGACGTAATGGCCAAGGAAAGGAACCGCTTTCCTCCCAGCAAACTTTGGTGGGTTCTGTCTCACTCCTGTTTCCCCTTCCTGCCTTTTGAAAGGTAATTCATAATTCTGAGATTGTTACGGAGCATCAGTGCGTCAATGGAGGCTGAGATAAACAAGCATGGATAGAGCAAAAGCTTAGGATCAGGGCTGGAGGAGGAATAATACATTTTAGTACATGTGGAAGAGATTTAAATTCAAAACAAGCAGGGACCCATCCCAGGAGAGACACGGGTGCATCTACTCTGTACACTTAGCCCTCCTTATCCACAGATTTTTTTTAAATCCATTGATTCAAGTATCCATGGCTTGCAAGTATTTTAAAAATATATAAATACCAAAAAGCACACCTTGGCTTAGCCATTTTATATAAAAGACATCATTTTACTATGTCATTGCATTGAATGGGACTTGAGCATCCATGGATTTTCGTATCCATGGGGGGTCCTGGAGCCAAATGGAAAGGTAACAGACTCCTGTTTGGTGTCCTACACACATGCTCTTGTACTTTCCTTGTTTTAGACACGGAATTCCTATTGATGCAGCCTAGAATTGCATTGGCTTTTTTAGCTGCTGCATCACACTGTGGACTTGTATTCACTTTGTGCTCTATTAACTCTCAGATCCCTTTTGCATGTACTGTTGTCAAGCGAGATGTCACCCATCCTATATCTGAGCCTTTCATTTTTTTTCTGCTCAAGTATAGTACCTTATATTTCTCCCTATTGAAATTCAAATTGTTAGTTTTGGCCCAACCCTCTGTTAAGGTCCCTTTTGCTTCCCAGCCTACACATGCCACATCCCAAAACTCTTTCCACTATTGCATAAAGTCATCCAGCAATCCTGGCCTTAGGCAATATATTTCCTCCTGCCTTTGTCTCTCAACAATCATAATTAAAACTAAACTTGTCACCTCATCGCCATACGCTGAAGCTTTGCATTTCATTGGCTATCCATTGCTGTGTGCCTTTAGGCTGTTTCCAACTTATGGGGACCCTAAGGTAGGCTTGCCATATGTGCTGTGAAACTGGGACAATCACGCACTGGAGGGTCTAAAAAATGTCCCGGATGGCTGGGCGTGATTGAAGCCACAAATCCTGGATTCCTGCTCTGTTCCAGGCTGCATTTTGTCAGAGACTGAGAAATGCCCATCCCCTATTATTCTTCTCTGAAGAGAGCAACACAATTAAAATCAAAGCCAGGGGATGATGGCCCTTTTAAAAGCAGGATCGAGGGAAGTAACACTGCCACTGTAATCTGCTTTGGCCAGGTGGAATCCTGTGTACAGTTCTGGGCCCCACAATTCAAGAAGGATGTAGAGAAGATGGAGCGTGTCCAGAGGAAGGCAACCAAAATGGTGAAAGGTCTGGAAACCATAGAGCCCTATGAAGAGAGACTTAGGGAGCTGGGGATGTTCAGCCTGGAGAAGAGAAAGTTAAGAGGTGATATGATAGCCCTCTTTAAGTATTTGAAGGGGTGTCATTGAGGAGGGAGCAAGGTCGTTTTCTGATGCTCCAGAGAATAGGACATAGAACAATGGATGCAAGCTACAGGAAATAAGATTCCACCAGAACATTAGGAGGAACTTCTTGACAATAAGAGCTGTTTGACAATGAAACACACTCCCTTCTTTGGTGGTCTTTAAACAGAAGCTGGATGGCCATCTGTCAGCGGTGCTTTGTGATTTCCTGCATGGCAGAATGGGGTTGGTCTGGATGGCCCTTGGGGTCTCTTCCAACTCTAGGATTCTATTCTAGGGAGATTATCGCACAAGCATAAAATCCCAGTTTATCGCTCCTGAATTCAAGTCTAATTCAGGCTGGAGCCGGGTCTTATTCAGGCTTTCTCCCCAAAACCCACCATCTGAGTTACAGCTAGGCTCCAACGCAGCTCACTTAACTGGCTTTATCGCCATTTTTCAAAAGTCGGAAGTTTCCGACTTTGAAAAATGGCCACTGGAGTGAGAAGTGAGCTGCGTTGGAGCCTGGCTGTACTCAGATGGCAGTTTTTTGGGGAAAAGCTGTGCGATAGGAAGTTGGGATTTTATGTTTGTGCGATGATCTCCTTAGATAAGCAATCCAAAGGAACCCAGGGAGGCGGTGTGGAGAGCCTCCAGAAGTCATGGCTTTAAATCTTGGCTTTCCCCCAATCCTGTTGGACTCACTTTCTGCTTCAGAGAGAGAGAGAGAGGGCTTTTTAATAAATAAATAAATAAATAAAGGCAGATGAGACAGGAGGGGAGGAGAAAAAAGAAAAAGAAAAAAAGTCTAAATATTAAATATCCACTTCTCCGCAAAGTTGTCTCCAATTCCCATGGCGTAACGTATGGGATGGTGGTTGGGATTTTGGAGGAAAAATAAGCAGCCAGGGATGGGGAGTGGGGCTGGTGGGAGGCCTGCAGGGACTAAAGATGGACCAAAGATCCTGAAAAGATGTCATCCTTAAGAGAGGAAGGTAGAGACAAGAAGGGAGGGAAATGCTTCAGGATCTGGTCTGTCACCTGACTTTGCACACTGTCTGCCTCACTCCAGAATGGCAAATGAATAAATACACCACAGTCCTAAATAGGTCTACGCAGAAGCAACATTCATTGGGTTTGCTAGGACTAGCCTCAGAGGATGGCAATGGCACCCCCATTGCCCCCAAGGAAACTTGCCAAGAAAACCCTATGATCTGGATTTCTCTGTTCCAAGTCCAGCATTTCAAACATTGGTCTTTACTGTTTCTGTTAGATCTGGTCTACCTTTTAAAATGGTACAAAGGTTAAACATAGTGGAAGAAAAAATGCAACCATCATTGTGCTGAATTTGCATAATTAGAATGTTAATTAGAGTGGCTTGCATAATTAGAATATTTTCATAATATGCAAATTAGGTACCCGGATTTTAAGAAGTGGAATATGGCAACCCTACCCTAAGGCGAACCTGTCATGGGGTTTTCTCAGCAAGATTTGATCAGAGAATTTTTGCCGTTGCCTTCCACTGAGGCTGAGAGGGTGTGACTTGCCCAAAGTCACCCAGTGGGTTTCATGGCCACAAACCTTGGTCTCCAGAGTCATAGTCTTACATTCAAGCCATTCTGCCACACTGGCTCTCACTATTACTGTCTGATTATAAAGATCCTTCTTGGGCACCAATTCACTCCCTGCATCCGAGGACGGAGACCATGTCTACAAAAGCTTATGCTACAACTTCTTTTGCACAGCAACTTCTTCCTTTGCATCCTCATCTTCTAGGCTAACATGGCTGTGTCTCTGAATTCTATTTAGAATAAACAGTATATTTTGCATATGATGCAAATTAGATGGGGGATTGGAGGAAGCGGAATATGGCAACCGTCTCTGCCACTGTATCTTAGAGCCACCGGAGTCATCTAAGTGATGCTCAAGGCAGAAAGTAACACCTGGTGACATGGGCTTAGCCACATTCCTCCATTCTGTGGTGGATCAGACCATAAAAAGGGTTGGTGCACTGTACCCATCCCAGCTGGCTTGGGATGAGACCTTAGACTTTGAGAAACAGGTATGCTTTGAAGGAAAGAAGAAAAGAACCCCGATGAAATAGAAAAGCAACCGTGGAAAAAAATGGGATGCAATTAGGAAACATTTCCATGGAAGAAATGAAGGCCACAAAGGGAACTATGTTCAGCAAAGTGATAGAAAAAGGTGGAGGGAGAGGAGCAAAATTGCCAATGGTTTTCGGTTTGGAGAGATTCTCCATGTAAAAAAAAACAAAACCCAACCCAAAATGGTCCTTTGGAGAGAGACAAACAAGGTCTTTTTTAGACGGGTAAAAGAGATTTCTTTTGGGGAAATTATTTACCCCTGGACACCAGAGAGCGTAGGGCTGGACAGCCAAAATAGACTGAGGTAACTTTGCAAAAACAAACTTCTAAGCCGAAACCTGCGGGTTATGTCCCACATTATTTTGTTTATTTAAATTCTTTGATCAACAATGAAGCAAATGGTGCACAGGGATACTATACTGACAGTTAAGGCTTTTTAAAAAAACATTAATGGGGAGCCCCATTCATCAGTTGAAAAGACAGCCTTGATTCACCAAAAGGGAATTCATGGTCTTCAGAGAAATGGTGCCCAGTTGTCCTATTAATCATGGTATTTTAGTGTTTTCTGAGGTTTTGGAGGTTTGAGTGAGTCAGGAATTTTTCGTATCCCTTTTCTTTCCTCAGTCCAGGTTGTCTGTGCATCCAGTAAAATTTGCGAAGGTTTCCCATTTTGAAAACTAGTTCTTTTCCAGGGCGGCCATTTTGTGAGAGTGATGTCTTCTGCTGTTGTTAGACATCTTTCCAGAATTTGGGTCCAAATGGCCAAGGAAGTATTTTCTCAAAGTGTTTTTTTTTTTTTTTTGGAGAAACAAAAATAGCAATGGGTGAGCCCTCCCAAGTTCCCTCCTCTTTGTTTGATACTAATCCTAATTCTAATCCTAATAATAACGGATTTGCATGGAAAAATGGATTTGGGAGAATGTCATGAGAACCTTTGTATCATCCCAAAGCTCCCTTCCCTTTTCTTTAAATCTGCAGTGATAAAAGTGTAAGCAACCACGCAGAGGAGAGCAATGCTAAAGTCTTTCTCTGGCTGTATCTGCACTGTAGAATTAGAATCATAGAATCCTAGAGTTGGAAGAGACCACCTCCCGACAAAAATAATGACCAAGAAGCTGCTGTCACACTGCAGAAATAATACAGATATGGCTCTATCCTATGGAATCCTGGGATTTGTAGGTTATTGTGGCACCAGAGCATTGGCATCCCTAGGGCTGGAATCCAAAGATATAGCCGCGTTACTCTGTAGAATCAGTATGTAAAGAGATCTTGTAGCACCTTTGAGACTAACTGGAAGAAGATGGCAGCATGAGCTTTTGTAGAGTATAGTCTACTTTCTGAGATCCATATGCATCTGAGGAAATAAACTTTTGTCTATCAAGTTTATTGCACGGCATTTGCAGGAATAGGAATAGGATGGAATAGGGTGAGAAAAGGTCCCCAAGCTGTTCCCCAGCCATTCCTGGCAGACGATTTTGAACAATGGTTCAAAGTTAAAATGAAATACATGCAAGACGAGACCTCAAGAGGAGGTTTAGGATTACCCAATTTGAAAATATATTATTATGCTTGTGGGCTAAATTGGATCCTAGAATGGATTCATTTAGATAAAGAAAGAAATTTGAAATTGGAAGGTCATGAAAACATATATGGTTGGCATGGGTATTTAATCTATGACAAGATCAATGTACATAAAATTTTTAATGATCATTATCTACGTCTGGCTCTCTTAAATATTTGGGTAAAAATAAAGGTGAAATGGGATGTTAATATTCCTATGTGGACATCTTCAAATGAAGCGTTCCTGAGAAATGACAAAATTGGGAAGGATAAGTGGTTGACTTATAACGAGCTTTTAATATATGAAAGAACAGATGTAAAAATCAAATCAAGGGAGCAACTACAACAAGAGGGATATATTGTGAGTTGGTTCACTTATCATCAAATAAGGGAGAGATTCCTGTTGGACAAGAAGAATAAAAAAATAGGAGTTATGAATAAGGAATTTGAAGAAATATTAAGCTAAAAAATAAAAAACACAGAATATCAAAATTTTACAAATTATTACTGAAATTAGATTTAGTGCAGGTGTTGATAAAACCACATATGATAAAGTGGGCGCAAGACCTGGGGCAAAATATAAAGCTGGACCAATGGGAGAAAAGTTGGAATAGAAGATTAAAATTTACATTAAATTATGATATAAAAGAAAATTTTTATAAAATGCATTACCGATGGTACTTAACCCCTTATAAATTGGCAAAAATGAGGAAAAAAAAATCAAAACAACTTATGCTGGAAATGTGAAAAAGAAATTGGTACATTTTATCACGCTTGGTGGAGATGCAAGGAAGCAAAGTTGTTCTTCAAAATCGGCTGCCATAGAACAGATGGAGAATGGCTTGGGGACTCCCAGCAGCATCGGTGGCATTCTCTTCTAGGTATACTAGATCAGTCCTTCCTGCCTCAGACTAACACCCACCCAATATACGATCCTCACGTGGCCCCATCAAGTGTTGGGAGGATCGCTATGCTAGGCTTGGAATCACTGGGTTAGGCTGGATGGCTCTATGTTTTAATTGTATTTTGTTTTTACACTGTTCTGATTTAATCCTGTTTTAAGGGGGGGAGGGCTGTGTTCATATTGTATGTTTTATTGAATGGTATGTTTTAATTGTAAGCCGCCCGGATTGGGGTATAAATAAATTTTATGGGCGGGGTATAAATAAATTTTATTATTATTATTATTATTATTAACACCCATTCTCGCCCATTCTGTGCCAATCCCAAACCATGCCCAGATCGGTCTGGAAATGCTGTGCGATAAACTTTTCTGAAAGCTCATGCTGCCAACTTCTTTCTTTCCATGAGTCTCAAAGGTGCTACAAGATCTCTCTACATACTGATCCCTAGGACTGGTATCCCCAAGTGTGGGCTTTCACCCGGTGTGGTCCGCACCCTCAGCCCACCCCTAGTGACACCCTTGCACCAGAGCTCTGTGACAGAGAAGGCTAAATATCTCACAAAACTACAAATCCTAGAATTCCATCACATTGAGCCATGGCAGTCAAACGGCATTATTTCTGCAGTGTGGCAGCAGCCTCTTGGTCATTACTTTTGTTGTCTTGATGTTTAGCATTAAGCCTGCTCTTGCACTTTCTTCCTTGACCTTCCCCAGTAATTGTTCCAATATATGGTATCTGCACCGGAAGCAGAAAGCCATAGAGTTGTGACATTAAGCAATTCACTTCTACTCGACCGTTCAACCAACCCAGCAAATGGTCTTGGGCTCATTGATATTTCAAAGTCCAATTTACCAGCATTTAGGGGTTTTTTTTTTTGAAAAGAAAGAATAATCTCCAAAGCATTATAGAGCTTTTTGTATGACAGAAAAGGCTTTTAAAATAATCAAGTGAGGATTTATGTAAACTGGATCCTTCTTTCTTTTGTAAAGTCACTCTCATTTAACAATCCCTTTGATTCCCTTGTCCTGTCATTATGCCTATTGCAATTTAAAACTACAGGGGTTCATTGTTTTGCTGCAAAAACCTGGCATGCTTTACACCAGTGGAAAACTCAAGCCCACTGAGAACTAAGTGATGCACCCTTAGCAAAATTATATGGTATAAATATAGTACAAGATTGGCAGTTTTCTCCACAATCCCTTTCCTACTGGTTGTTGCTGTGTGCCTCCAAGTATGTTTCTGATTTTTGGAGACACTAAGGCAATCCTATCACAGGGTTTTCTTGGCAGGATTGGTTCAGAGGGTTGCCTTCCTCTGAGGCTGAGAGAGTGTGACCTGCCCAAAGTCACCTGGGGGTTTCCATGGCCAAGTGGGGATTCAAACTCTGGTCTCTAGAGATCTAGTCCAACGCTCAAACCACTATGTCACAACGGCTCTCCTCCTGGCATTACAACTAAGGCCTTTTAACTTTATATGGTTATAGTTTTGAGATAGGGAAGGCTGTAAAGGTAGAAGCAAGGTTGGTGTGCACACCTCCATGTCCTCCAAATAGTTAGAAGTACATAAATATACAGTTGACCCTCCACATTCATAGGACCCCCGTGAAAGTGGAAAAACCACAAATTAAAAAAGCACCTATATTTTAACCTGACAGAACACCTCTCTAGGAATCTCTAGGTCCTCCAGTGCAACAACAGCAACTTCCAGCAGATGGTTTGATAGTTGTTGGCTGGGAAAGCCAACAACTATCAGGTCAGAATGCACAGGGAAGCCATCGAAATCCACAAACACTTGGACAACTTCAACAGGAAAGAAGAAACCCTTAAAGTAAACAAGGTTTGGCTACCAGTCCTACAAAATAAGAAAATCAGCACTCAGCAAATGCAAATGGGAAACCAACCAGGGTCAGGGGCTTTCCTGCAGACAATAGCAGACAATATCCTTGTTTGCATATCCTCCCACCCTGAAGCCATGCCATTAACAACAGAACAATACCTATTCAACGCAGAACAATACACAGTTTACATGGGAATCACTCCTCCCTACCCAGGGTCTCAGTATATATAGACCCACTCTCTACCATTCCAGTATTCTCTGAAGATGCCAGCCACAGATGCTGGTGAAACATCAGAAAGAAACTCTTCTAGAACATGGCCTCTCAGCCCGAAAAACCCACAAAAACCTATAGTTGAATGCTCTGCCTTGGAGAGTGATGGAGTCTCCTGCTTTGGAGGTTTCTGAGCACCGACTGTATGGCTATCCATCAGGAGTACTTGTATTGTGTATTCCTGCATGGCGAAGGGGATGGACAGGGTGACCCTTGGGGTCTTCTCCATTTCTATGATTGTATGATTCTATCTAGGGTAGATCTAATGTATCTATGGCTGAATGGTGAGTCAACATGTTGATCAATCCAACTGATTCAGTGGATGCTCTCTAGTTAGGACCCACAATAGGATTGAGGCTCATGAGAAAAGGTGACAGTGCATAAGGATCTGGGGAGTGAGTATGGCTAGAATTCATGCAGGGAATTTGACATGCATAAGTGTCCCTTATGTATGCAAATATCTTTTTGTTTGGACACTGCAGGGGTCAGAATTTCCATCTTCTCAATGCAGCACCCAAAGCCCCCCTCTCAACAACTGTCGCTGTGCATTCCCCATTTCACAAGGAAGCAACAACTGGTTGTCCAACACTGGTATTCAGCAGAAGCGTGGTGTCGCTCAACCAGCATATAACTATTGGTGTAGATTTGCACCGCAGAAGCACAATATTGAACGTCAGTCCTAGGCTAACATGTACACTGAAGAATTAATGCAGTTTGACATTACTCTCATGGCTCCATCCTATGGGATCCTGGGATTTGTAGTTTCTTGTGGCACCAGAGCTCTCTGACAGAGAAAGCTAAATATCTCACAAAACTGCAAATTCTTGAATCCCATGGCAGTTAAAACAGTTTGAAACTGCATTAATTCTGCAGTGTAGATGTGGCCCTAGTCATATTACTTAGAGTAGACCCGATGAAAGCAAGAAAACTTCAGTTTGTGTACTTAGTACAATCTAGTGCTTCCTCAGATACAAATACATGTCCAAGTCTTTCCCTCCAAACTTTGTACATTTCTCCTGAAGAGGCAATATAATCCAAATGCAGTCAAACAGAAAGCAATACATTTCCAGAAAGAGGGCATTAAGAATTGTGTTGACTGCAGCATGTCACATAAAATGATTTTTTAATTAAATCCATATAACTTTATCAGCACTCTCCAGACTTAAATCAAATTAAATTGGACAAGAGACTCTAATTTCTTTAGCGGAACTTCAGTCTTCCATGTGTGTTTTGCATCTTCTAGTTCCTGCTTTACTGTTATTAATGTATTCAGAATTAAATCCCCAAACCAGAGATCTCACATTGTCATTTATACACTTCCAAAAAATCTCATTAAAGGAGCTCTTCATAACCTGCAGTTTTGTTTATATGGTTTAATAGTGTTTCTCAACAGGATTCTATCAAAGGGCATCAACCCCAATTATGAATGAATTCTGCTCCAGGCTGGCTGCAGAGATGGTTGCTGATTCAGGATTATCCCAGGTCCTCAGGGCCAAAGAGAGCCAATGTGGCATAGTGCTTCCAGTCTCTGCTCTGCTGTGAAAACCCCACAGGATGACCTTTGGGCAAGTCACACTCTCTCAGCCTCAGAAGAAGACAATGGCAAACCTCCTCTGAAGAAATCTTGCCAAGAAAACCCTAAGGGCCTTGTCACACTACACAATTATACCACTAGGATTCTGCTTTAACTTGCTTGGGTCAGCATCTTATGGATTGTTTTTAAAGTGTTTTTATCTTGTGAGCTGCCATGGGTCCTTTTTGGGAGAAAGGCAGCATAAAAATGATTTTCTTTAAAAAAAATCCTGGGATTTGCTGTTCACGGAGAGATATTTGGAATTGTTGAGTTGTTGGGCTGCAATCCAACATCCCCTTAGGATAGTGTAAATATCTGCATGGTTGGCGATACTCTTTGCCAGCACTATAATCACTCCCATGCAGAATAGCAACACTGTACACACATGTCAATGCCTTGGGTGCCATTGTGCAAGTGCAGTGTAAAAGTGGAATGCACAACCACAATGCCCCACCACAATACACAGCGAGCAACTGGTGTGAAACTGCAACGCACAACATTGTTGTATACATAACTCCATTTCTGCTGCTTTTAGCAAAATACGTCTGTTGTGCTATAGTTAATCTCACTAACAGAATATATGGGACTGATCCCCTCTTTAGGCTGGCCCCACAGTTCCAAATCCTTGGGCTCCTGATACTCACTTTGCCCCTTTCCCCTTTTAAGGTCCCTCCCTGGATTGGGTAGGTGGGTCTCAAAGTGATCCCTATACCCCCTGGTGGATGTGTTGTTCTGTAGCAGGGGTCCTCAAACTATGGCCTGTAGGCCACATGTGGCCCGCCGATTATTTTTGCTGCTGCTGCCTGTCCTGCTTAGCAGTCCACTTGTCCCGGGCCCGCAGTGCGCATGTCCAGCCCTCCAATGGTCTGAGGGACAGTGAACTGGCCCCCTATTTAAAAAGTTTAAGGAACCCTGTTCTGTAGGTTCACTATGGTAATATATTTCATTTTTATAGTTGGTCCTCCATATCCACAGATTTTTTAAAAATACATAGATTCAAGCATCCACGACTTGAAAATATTTTAAAAATATGTAAATTCCAAAGAGCAACCCTTGATTTTGCCATTTTATATAAGGGACACCATTTTACTATGCCGTTGTATTTAATGGGACAAGCATCCATGGAGTTTGGTAGCCATGGGAGGTCGTGGAACTAAACTCCAGCAGATACCAAGGGGACATTGTATTTATTGTTTCATTAAGGTTAGCATGGCTGTGTGTGCACACGTCAGAGCCCTATTATGTTTCATATGTCTTTTTCTTCTTTTCTTCTTTCTTTTTCTGTCTTTTATTTTATCTTTTTATCTTTCATTTCTTTTTCAATGTATATTATCTTGACTTTGATGGAAAGTTAGAGTGTTAGAGCCATGAGAAAAGAGAGCTGAAACTGAGTGGAAGAGTGGCTCCTTTTCCTGTGCTTCTCCACATGCTGCATAGCACTTCCATTCTCTTCCTAAGGGAGATGGTCATAAAAGCATGCCTTTTGTTGAACAGATTTTTCCAGCATGACAAAAGGAACACTTTTAGGACAATCTCTCTCAGGAAGAGAACAGAAGTGCTATGGTGTCATGCAAAGAGGCACGGAGAAAGCCGCTTCTCTCTCGCTGCATCTTGGCTTTTTTATTTCAACAAGGCTATTAGTGTGAAATGAATAAATAAAACAAAATAAAAACAACAGGAAAACATGGACAGATTTAAATGGGGGTTGGGTGGGTGGAATAAAGTCCTTCAAATAACCTGGACCTGAGCCACTGCTACCAAAGACCGCACATCTGTGTAACCTACCAACAGTACCATGCAGCAGGTGTTGGTGCTGGAAGTTAAGCATGAAGCAATCTCCTTTAGCAATGTGTTCACAAAAGGAAGATCGTACAATCTTTCTGCAAGAAAAATAATAATAATTGGTGTACTTTTTCCTTGAGCAAACGATAATTAAACTGCCATTCAGAAACTGTTTCCTGGCCAATTTGTTTCTATCACCTCTCGTCAACACTTTCCCTGATTATAAGCTTTTTCAGTTGCACCATTAGCTACCTTTCCTGCCTGTTGGATATTGATCTTCTGTCTCCAAGAAGCTGTTTCCCTCATTTTCATGTGATCTCTTCTTGCTGTGTTTGTGGGAATAAAATAGCCATAAAATACAATTTTGTTTAGGTTTTTACAGAATCTTTTATGAGAGGTCTCCAGGATGAACTGAATAAGGGTCTAATCAACATTCTTTATTAATTTACTTTCAAGCAATGCTCATCTGTTCACTCAGAATGTCCAGGAACATATCTGTATTACATCGTTAAATCAGACTGATACCACTATAAATTCCAGGACTTTTGTCCCAGAGAAGGATGAGGGCAATTGTGAAGAGAGAGGGGTTATTCTGCCCCATGGCCCCCCTATCCTACTAGTGGGCCACATCATAACACTTTGAGTGTTGAACTAAGATTCTGGAGACCACAGTTTGAACCCCTGTTTGGCCATGGAAACCTACTGGGTGATCTTGGGCAAGTTACACTCTCTCAGCCTGAGAAGAAGGTAATGGCAAACACCCTCTGAACAAATCATACCACTCCACCACCCCCCCAAAAAAACCCCAACACCCATGATAGGGTCTCCCTAGGGTTGCCATAAGTCAAAAATTATTTGAAGGCATATAACGACAACGACAACAAATTCAAGATGGGACTAACCAACAGGATTTAGGCTAGCATTTTAAAATATTTTAAATCTTTGGTTGGGGCCAAATTCCTTTGGTTGGGGAGATATTGGGGGCTTGGAAAGATCAGTAGGAATCCCAGAGGGAGCACCATACCATGGGCTGCATGAATCTGACAGACGAGACAATTCCCACTTCTGTGGTGTAAAAATAAAAAGGCCAGTTTTCAATCTGGCTTTCCTTTCTCTGACTTTCTGTGAGGTCCTTGTCTCTGCCTGCTGCCATGCCATGAGGTTTTGCTTCAAATTCAAGAGCTTCCCACATGGGGTGGACTTACTCTAATTTGTCCTTATTTGTGTTGCGTAGGACTTTCGCTTGGACTAGCATGTCTCTTGGCACAAAGGACTTTCCTGAATCCTCTGAGGGGTTAATTAAAAGAGAGAAAGTGGACCTTTCCACCTGGGTTTGAATCTCTGCCCTTGCTGTATGGTGTCCTGGGATTGTTGCATTACTAATAAACCCAATCTACCCTCATCTGGCTTCTTTGCAAAATTGGGAGCTTTCTGGCTTTACAAATTTCGGTCAGCTGAGGGCGGATTTTTGCTGGATTTTTGCAGGGATGCAGTCGGGAGGCAGCAACAGCAGCTAAATCCATGCAATAATACCCGGCTGCATCCTGAATTCAAACTTAACTCAGAAGAGGTAAATCGGGTTTATTAGCAATGCAATAATCTCCCTAGTTTCCGAGGCACTACCGCTCTTTGGCAGAGAGGGCTAAACCTTGCCAACCTACAAATCCAGGATTCCAGAGGATGGTGCTGCAGCACTTCAAGTAGCATTATTTCCATAGTGTAGATGCTCCCCCAGCGGGATTGTGTCTTCATGCGGACTAACTTTAGCAAGCCCTATGGGTTTCAGGGCATCTGTTATCTAAGCAGGATTGTCTTCACATAAAAGGAGAGAAGTGAGAGGGAAGAAAGCAGCGTGGAGATGTTTTCTCACCTGTTGCTACAACCTGCATGACCTTAACCATTTTTTATAAGGCCCTGTTGTGACAGCCTGCAATCCAAAAGCAAGCAGAGAAGGGAAACAGGGTTTGATGTTGTAATCAGAGATAGCAGAGATTCCCCCCTGCTTGTTTCCGGAGTCTCTTCACATTTGATGTGCTCAGAGCCTGTCGAAATGGCAGTTATATAAAGTTTTTGATGAGACAAAGAGAGATAGGAGGGGGTAATTTCAAAGGAAGGGAATTTGAATGAAGTAGTCCAGTGGAGTAATTCATTTACAGTCAAGGCTGGTTTTATAGACTGATTCCCTTTATTCTGCTGAATTGAATCAAAAGGTTAGGACTGAATCACATTGTGATTTATTGATAAAAGTCCACCAGTAGGTCTGCGGCACTTTCCACAATAAGCTGTGTGTGAGGGAGTGTGTAGACTACTATCCAATGCATTTGCACAGTAGCTCCAAAGATGCTTTTTGCTACAGATCTTGGAATTTAAAAAAACCCACACACAATTATTTAGAGTATTTATACCTTATTTTTCAGCTGCAATGTTCTGCTGATGCATTCTATGTGGATTCTGTGGTCCACAAAAGTGACCTTCCCAAACTTTGGAGATGCACAGTTGCTCAGTAAGAAAAAACACTCAACAATTGGTGACATTTTCTCAGTGAACTATTCTGGACTGTTCTGGTTACCCAGTCCATTAGGTCCTGCTAGACAGAAAGGAATGTAAAAGCCCATCGATATGGAGGGTCCATTGCATGTCTTTACTTGCTAAAAGAGATAGAATCATAGAATCATAAGAGTTGGAAGAGACCCCAAGGGCCAACCAGTCCAACTCCCTGCCATGCAGGAACAGGATCAAAGCACCCATGACAGATGGCCATCCAGCCTCTGTTTAAAGACCTCCAAAGAAAGAGAGTGTGTTCCACTGTCGAACAGTTCTTACTGTCAGGAGGTTCTTCCTAATGTAGAGGTAGAATTGCATTTCTTGTAATCTGAATCCATTGCTCCATGTCCTATTCTCTGGAGCAGTTAAAAACAAGCTTGCTCCATCCTCAATATGACACCCCTTCAAATATTTAAATAGGGCTATCATATCACCCCTTAACCTTCTCTTCCCCAGGCTAAACATACCCAGCCCCCTAAGTCCCTCTTCATAGAGCATGGTTTCCAGACCCTTAACATTTTGGTTGCCCTCCTTTGGACATGCTCCTTTGGACATGCTCCAGCTTCTCAATATCCTCACCTATGGTGCCTATGATGGTGGTGAGACAGAGAGAAAGCCCACTTCCAAAGATCTTAAGGTTCAGGGAGGCTTCTAAAAGGAGATCTCTGAGTCAGGCTGTCCTCGGTTGTTGAATGTTGTATCAACACATAGGTAAATCCTATGGATTCAATGGCTCTCCTTTAGCTTGGATTATCAAAAAAGACTTTGGCTCATGTAAAATGGTTACACTTGAGGAACTCCAGTTACTCATAGTGATGTAAATTTATGTCTTTATTCTTCCCATCTCTGAAGCAGGGGTGGGAAAAGTTATTCTTTGTGCTCTTCTGTGGGGAGTGAGATATTTCAGCTTGGTCACCTTTCACAGATAAGCGAACCATTCTTATCAAATTTCCAAAGAATGAGGGGTATAAGATTAAGTTTATCGCACCAGTACCTGTAACATTATCACTGAGTCCTGGAAACATAACAATATGGGGAATGGGTGTTACCGCATTAGACTAGTGATAATGTGATGATAACGTTATGAGAACACATATTATCACACTGCATTTACTGTTGTACTGGTACTGGCACTCAGGACATTCCTTGGCTGTCCTTCTTTGGTGCATGCATACTGTTGTGGTGAGGTTGTATGTAAAAAAAATATTTATAATGTATGGTGAAAACCCCTATGTCTGCATTGGAAAGAATGTTACTGAGAGGTTTAGATTGTGAGCATTCATTGTTTTCCCCCCTCACAAACACGACACAATTCCATCCATAAAAATAAAAGAAAATATTTTTTATATTACCTATGGCACCCTCCTTATGTCAACACCGGATGAAGATTTGAGTTTGTGGATGTTTAGGATGGAAGGGGAGGAGGTTCTCTTAGCCAATCAGAACATGAGGATGGATGGAGATCGGGTAGTATTATCGCGCTCACATCATCTTTCCCTCCCTAATTCATCTTTCTGTTAGTCATGTGAACCATAAAACTCCACCGGCCATGTCTAACAAGGAAGGAAGGCCTGTGTTTATTTTGAGAATAGAATTCCCTTTCCCGCTCTTTTCATGCATCCAAGTGGAATAATTCAAACTGAGACTCACACAATTAAAATGAATGACTCAGGCACTGTTTCTTTAATTACTGAAACAAAAAACCTAAAATCAAACAAACAAAAACCCACATCCTGAGCATCAAATTTCTCACTCAAGTGCCCACCCCATTGCTTCTTTTGCAAATGAAGTGTCTGCAAATTCTCACACCTTGGTCAAGCAAGTGCCAGACTCCAGAGCTCATAAATATTTGAGCTGAGCATTGAAAAAAATCAAAAATCTCATGTTTAACAAACACCAACAAGTTTTTGTCACATCCCTATTCAACCATGAAATGAATAAGTCCATCGAGCAAAGACCAAAATGTATAACTGCATGTGTAAGGGAATTTGCATGGGTGTAGGACATCAACAGGATTCCTGCCACAGTCTGCCTACTGTCAGAATCTGTATGCATGGTTCTGTCATGGTGGCATGATGATATGATGATATTAGGGGATGAAGATATAAGGGCATGGTGATATGGTGATTTAACACTTTATAGTATGTTGGCTATTGAAAAAGGGATATCAATTATGTTAAACCCAAGTCTGGGAAACAAACAAGAGGGGCAGATGGCCAGTGGTGGAAAGGAGTTGTAGTTTTATGACCTCAGTCTTCCTGCCATGGATATGAGCTGTGAAACAGGGATGATCTTCCTGAAGGGAGATGAAATAATAACACAGGAAGGGAAGGAGGGAAACATGAAGGGCCCTTTGATCTGGATCAAAGGAGAGTGATTGGGGTTGGAAAGGGGGGCTGGAGGATGAGAATGCATTTGTGATGGTCCGAGGGGGGACTTTTTCAGTTCTGACCCTGAACCCGAGATGGGGAACTTGTCTTGATTTCCAGAATAAATCTCTAGTTTCTACTATACAGTGGTACCTCTACTTACGAATGCTTCATCTTACGAAAAAT
>CM034710.1:126556534-126580212 GCA_020142125.1 Phrynosoma platyrhinos | reverse complement strand
ACTCCTGACCACCGCATTCACCTGACTAGTCATGTGAAATGATGAATCCCCAAGCCTCACCCTCTGAGTTTCCCTCTACTCCTCTTGAGGATGAATACATTGAAATAATTCAAGATTTTCCATCCCTTGGCTTAGCCATTAATCAGAATGAAGAGTGCAGTCAAGAAAAGAGAAGGAGACTAGGGCTAGGAAGGGCAGCAATGAAAGAACTCGACAAAATCCTGAAGTGTAAAGATATTTCATGGAATACAGAAGTTAAGATTGTCCATGGCATCATATTTTCCATTTCTATGTATGTAAAAGCTAGATAGTGAAGGAAGCGGAGACAAAGAAAATCAATGGACTATGCTAAGCAACAACAAATCAATCCGACAATAAATGTAAACACACAATTAAGTAGCAAAGTATATCTAATGCTTCACTTTAATCATATTATTAGTGCAATGGTCAATATAAACTACAAGTGTATATAATAAGACATACTAGTAATAGAGATACAATAAGACATGTAGAAAAGATGTATGCTTTATGGCAAACGTATGTACAAATAGGCAAAGTACAAATAGTGTTAGTACTCAACTGTCGATTAATATACAATATGGATTACACAATACCTTTCCCACATAAATGATAATGTTTCATCACATTTACTAATAGGTCTTAGTACAGTCGGCCCTCTGTATCCAGGGATTTTTTATCCATGGATTCCACTATCTACGGCTTGAAAATATTTTAAATATATATAAATCCCTAAAAGCCAACCTTGGTTTTGCCATTTTATATAAGGGTCACCAGTTTCCTCTGCCACTGAATATAATGGGACTTGAACATCCATGGATTTTAGTATCCATGGGGGGGTGGTCCTGGAACCAGACTCCAGAGGATATCAAAGGCCCGCTGTATATACACTTGAAGTTTATATTGACCACTGCACTAGTAATCAGAGTAGCATTATATATAACTTGCAAAATAATTGTGAGTTTCAGACTACCGCTATGCCAGGAAGAAAATCAACTTATTTGAAATGTGGTGCTGGAGGAGAGTTCTATGAATGCCATGGACCGCTAAAAAGATCAACAAATGAGTCCTAGAGCAGATCAGGCCCAAATTCTCCATGGAAGCAAAGATGTCTAAACTGAGGTTGTTGTATTTGGCCATATCATGAGAAGAAAGGACTCACTAGAAAAGACTATAATGCTTGGCAAAGTGGAGGGCAATAGGAAAAAAGGAAAACCACATTCCAGATGGACTGATTCAAGTAGAGAAGCCATGGCCATGAATCTGCAGAAGCAGAGCAGAGAGGATGAAGATAGGATGACTAAGAGGTCTCTTAACAACAGTTCCCCAGAAGTATTCCCCCCAAGATCTGCCAGTTATTAGAGAAATCTCTTTCCTTGAACTGTTGCTTTAGGCTGGAAGAGCAAAGGTTTCATTGGATATTGTAGCCAAGACTGCAAAAGGTAGATAGCACTCAAGAATCAAACATAAAAGGGAAAGTTTTAGAAAGGCACCTTCTGAAATAGAAATCAGCAAGATAGCAAAGCCTCCCACGGCCCCTGAAGATGGAAGAGCTTGAAGGCATGGTAAAAATGTGAAAATCCAAGTTGAAAGCAGATGTTTGTTGTGTGTGTGTGAGTTAGGAATCAGCATTTAAACTGACACTGACATCAATAAAGGCAGTCCAGGTGAAAGCAGAAGAGAACAACTGGGGAAAGAAGGGAGGAGAGAATATCACAGGTGGCATGATTTATCTCAGCAGCTGGTAATGCTCTCGATATTCCAGGTGGGCAGAGGCAGCAACTTGATAAAGTTCACACTTTCAGTCTATGCTGGGGGTTTGGAGGTGTGAACTGGGGTGGATGGGAAGGAAACTAGAGCTTGGAAAAGTTGCTTGGTTGGGTTACGTAATGAAGACCTTGAACTTGGGGAATTATTAAAGTCCAAGTCTTCTATGGAATCTTTTTATCCTTTGTTTACGGAGGTGGCTAGAGAAGAGACTGATATAGAGACAAAGCTCTCCAATGAATTGCAATTTATTTGAGGATTCAAGCATACAAGACATCCTAACATACACACACACACATACAAAAACTCAGGAGTAAAATAGTTAGCTTGGATAGGAAACACAAGGCTTTGTAATGGTGATAATTACCTGAAGGAGGCTGCTCCAATGATAAATGAAAAGGGATAGACTCAACTGTTATGAAAGGAGAAAGGATGATGGATAGAGCTGGGGACTCTAGTCAGAGATCACAGTGGTGCAGTGTCACCATGAAATCTATCCAGCTCCCCCTGTGCCTGAGATTTTAGGGAGCATTTATACCCTTAACCCTAACCTGAGGCGAAGAGTTGCTATTGTATATCAAAGGATTCTAATTGCTACTCTTTGAAGTAGACAATTCCAAAAGAAGGGAGATAGGATGTTGATGTTATCTCATCTTCAGCTGGACACATCCTGGCTGGCACTCATAAATCTTCTAGGTATGAATGTCCTGCTTTCCAGCTCCTAAGCCTGGCCTTTTTGATTTGCAAATGGTTGTAAATGCAGATGTGACTCTGTTTGGAGTGCCTACGTGAGGCTCATGCTTTGAGCTCATGGCGATGAAGGCTCCTTCCACCCAGGGCTCTGACAGAGACCCAAAGGGGTCTTTATATCAAACCAATTATCGTAACAGTTACAATTCCTTGTAGCTGGTAGTTTGCCACATAGGGTAGAAATATACACAGAGTTGAGGTCCTTTGTGGTAGCTTTAGTGTGTTCCCCATGCCCATGTGGGATTAGCTCAGTGCCCAGGCAGGAGACAGTCCCAATGTGCAAACATTGAGCCACCCCTGTGCATTAGAAACACAGCATTCAGCCATGCAGGAAGACACCATCCAAGCCCTCCCTGTGATTGAGGGCCATCCAGCCTCTGCTTAAAAACCTCCAAAGAAATAGTTATTTTTTAAAATAGTGTAGACTTTTTAAAAAACTGTTTTATAGCATACTATTTTTAAGCACTTTAAAGTGCTTTTTATCTTTTTAAAAAAGTGTATTTTATGATTTTAACTGTTTTAATGTTGTAGGCATTTAAATCTCTTTTAATGCTCTCTTTTGTATGTTTTTCAATGTACTGTTCTTTTACATTGTAAGCTGCCCCAAGTCCCAATTTTGAGGAAAAAGCAGGATAACAACAACAGCAACAACCACAATCCCACAGAGCTTGGGGAAGTAGCTTTTGTGGGCAACAAGTCCCAGAATCCCTTAGAAAGCATGGCCACTGGTTGGGACATTCTTGGAATTCGTAGTGCCAAAAGGAAGACTGCACAAAGGGATGATTTGACACATGCTATGGAAATGTGATAAGGCAATGTGCTTTTAGTGGTGTTCATCCATTTTAAAATATTCCTAATTTATCTAAAGGAGGAGAAAACAACCTTCAAGAGAAGTCTGGTAATTTAATGCTAAGTGGCCATCAGAAGATGACATTAAAAGCATTCTGGATGCATCACCATTGAAGCCTCTGAGAGGTGCTTCAAAAAGATCCATCATGCAAACTCCGCTCATTTTCTGGCAGGCAACAAGTGCAAAAGCCAAATATTAAAGAGCATTAGGAAAGCTGCCAGCATCAAATGCAAAGGCTTTTGCCAGGAGAGAAATTGAGCTAAGTAGGAGCTGAGGACAGGATTTGAAAACACAGCAGTATTTGACAAGGCTTCTTAGCTGCTTGACAACAAATTGGGAGACAGTTGTATTACTGAAACTCCAGTGAGAAATGGAGGTAAAGGGTGGGCAAGCCAGGATAGATAATAGGAAGGAGTTTATCACACCGAGGAATACCCTGCCATAAGAGGATAGTGTTGGCTGTCAACCTAGATGGTTTTAAAAGGGGATTAGGTAGATGAATTCATGGAGGTCAGAGCCAGCAGTTTGGGTCCAGACTATCCAAAAGACCGTTTTGCCTTATACAAAGCAGCTCAAGTTTTCAGATCAATGGGGGAAGGCTTTCTTTCAGTCCCACCACCATGCTTGGGATGGTTGGTGAGGACATGAAAGAGGGCCTTCTTGGTGGCTGCTCCCAATTTCTGAAACTTTCTTCCCCATGGGAAGGTCTGGTTGGCCCTCTCTCTGCTGCCTTTCCACCTGTGACAGATGGAGCTTTTAATGGGGGCATTTTTTTATTTTATTCTATTACCTTTTAAACATCTTTTAAATGCTGTTTTCGACTTTCCTACAGACTCCTGGGATGTGTAGTTTTGCGAGCCATCAGCACTTTTTGTCAGAGAAGGCCTTGTAAAACTGCACATCCTCGGATTCCATAGGATGGAGCTACAGTGCTTAAAGTGGCATCAAACTGCATTATTTCTACAGTGTAGATGCACCCATAGTAACTTTTTCACCAAGGGTCACACTTCATCAAGGGTCACAGCCTTTGCACAGAACTGGAGGAAAAAAATTGGGAAGTCTAATAAGTAAAGCAAGGCCCAATGACGTCTTCTTGTTTTTCTCTTTAAAAGTTACACAACCCCTTTATAACATTCTGCATGACCCACCATGAGGCTCATTGCAAACCGCAACCATTTAATAACTATTATTCCACCAGTGTCTCAATATCAGCATTTTTTCCCTGTTAGAAACACAGCTGCAATCCCAGAGCCACCCATGTTGGTTTTATAACCGTACAGAGTTCTCGTAAAAGCCTGCAGAAGTATCAGTTGACAGCGCCCATATAAATATTGTTCTCATTCAGAGAAAGGAATGAAGCTGTTTCATTTAGGGCTTTTGCAATTGGGATTGTTTTGCCCGCCCGGCTGAGACGTCCTCCCACCCTTTCGGCTGTTTTTCAGGAGTTGTTCTACTAGAGAGAGAAATTATTTGCTTACTCAGATGCAGCAAAGCCAATTCCAGATTTCGAAGACATTGCCCTCCCTTTCAGCAAGCTTTGTGCCACTGCTGGAGATTATCGCATGAGGTTATAAAATAGCAGAAAAATTGAATGGTCCCATTATTATAGCATGATCGTGCAAACAGTTTCACACAATGACACATCCAATGCTTCTCCCACAAATAACCTGGAATCATCCTGTAACTTCTTATTAACGGGGAAACCCCGTGAATGGTTTGCCAAAAGTGCTTCATTCACGCTACTGCGAAAGCATGGAAGCTAATAATAATAATAAACTTGTGCTATCGGGGAGGTTTTCCTAGACTGCACTTCAGCACAGGCAATTTATGTTATTTGCTAATTTTTATGCTGTAAACCGCCCGGATACTACCAATGGGCGGTATAAAAATAAAATTTATTATTATTATTATTAATTTGCTCTCATTGCCAGGATCATTTTCAGAGAAAATTTCACTTTTCCTTGAACTGGACATATATCATGTTGGTAAACATAGAAATTCTATTTTGTTCTGTTTGGGATGGAACCATATTTTTCTGAAATGCGCACTAGCGCGATAATGACACATGTGCCAAACATCCAATCGCAATATACTAATGATACAGCAACACGATCAGGTTTTGTATGCGGAACACCATTGCATTTTTTTTCGTTGATGTAGTGCGGTTGTGCCACTGTGTGGAACTATAGATCACTACAGCGCTATGCTTCTGTCATCTTCCAATAGCATGATTGTTGTGGAATTGGTCCTAGTGTGATAATCTCCATCATCTCCAATTCTGTGTGACTGAAAGAAGTTTAAGCCCACCTGCATCCTAGGCTAGTTTTTTTTTAAAGGGAACACTTTTTTAACCTTTCATTTAAAAGACAAATCTCGCTTCTTGCCCCACGCAAATCCTTTTCAAATTATTTTCTCCTACAATCTAAAAATGCTTAATTCTATACTCATGCTGCCCTGCTTCACACATAGGGAGCCTGCTGCCTTTAATTTTCCTTTTCAGCCTTGCTTATTATAGTCATTTTCCTGCTGAGTCGTATAAAGAGTGTACTACTGTGTAGATTATCATTTTTGGAAAAACCTTGATACACTGTACACATTGCCAGTTATTTTCAGATATATCCATTAGTAACTCACTTTTCCAATTTAGTCTGTATTTCTCCTCTACAGGCACTCCATTCAACGCTGCTTTTGATGCTTTCATTATCATTATTGCTCCTGCTGTTATCATTGTTATTGGGCATGGATTGGTAGGGATTTCTTTTGCCTTTGTTGCTGTTGTTATTTGCTGTAAGGTTGATTTTGGGTGCATCTACAGTGTAGAAATAATGCAGTTTGACACCACTTTAAGTGTTGTATCTCCATCCCATTGAATCCTAGGAACTGTAGTTTTACAAAGCCTTCTCTTCCAAAGACTTCTGGTGCCTCACAAAACTATGATTCCCAGAATCCTGTAAGATGGAGCCATGGCAGTTAAAGTGGTGTGAACCTGCATTATTTCTAAAGTGTAGATGCACCCTCTGACTTACAGTGAGTCTATGAATGGGAGACCTCTATCATCCCCATTTATCAACTGCTCAGGTTTTGCAAACTCAGGGCAGACATGGCTTCAATCCACTTATAGTGTAGTCTCCCTCTTTTCCTACTGCCTTCCAATTTGCAAAGCATTATATTATAATAATAATAATAATAATAATAATAATAATAATAATAATAATAATAATCCATTTATATCCCGCCCCTTTGAGAGCAATCGGGGTGGCTAATAACAATAAAATAGATAATATAAAATCATATTTTCCAATGAGTCACATCGTCTCATTGTATATCCAAAAATACTATAGAGAATTCAGTGGCTTTTGTACAATAGGCTTCTTCGTTGTTGCTATTTACCATCAAGACATCTTTGGCTTATGGTATTTCTGTGAATGAGAGAACTTCAAGGGCCTGTGGGTGCATCCACACTGTAGAAATAATGCAGATTGGCACCACCTTTAAGTGTTGTAGCTCCAGCATATGGAAACTAGAGATCGGTAGTTTGTATATTGTGAGCCTGCTCTACCAAAGAGTGCTGGTGCCTCACCAATCGACAAATCTCAGGTTTTTTGTAGAATGGAGACATAGCAGTTAAAGTGGTGTCAAACTGCATTCTTTCTAAAATGTAGATGCACCATATTCATCATCAGCCCTGCTGAGGTCTTGCAAACCCAGAGCCCTGGCTTCTTTGACTTAAGTCTATCCTCTTTTCCTATTTGTCGCCTCCATTCCCAGGCATTATTATATTTTTTAATAAGTCATGTCTTCTTATGATACGTCCAAAGTGCAACAGCCTCAGTTTAGTCACCTTTACTTCTAGTAAGAGTTCAGGCACGCTTTGCTCTGTTTTTGCCTCATTATATAAAATAAATGACACAAATTAAATGCCTGGCGTAGAGGAACCAAGGGGCATTGTAACCAGTTCCAAGTGAGCTGTTGATCTATTTTCCCTCTTGTGGTGTAACACCCGTTCTTTGCCAGTATCAGCACAGGCTCCCAGTATAGGACCAAAGTTTGGGAAGAAACTCTCCAGGGACCTTTTAATTAGGAGGACAGATTTGTTAAAACCTGCCAAAATACCTGCTTTAATGTCTTTTTGGCTACGGATTGCCATGTTCACATTCAGGAGCCTGTACTGGGACACCACGTCCTCCCTGGTTCTTCTGCTGAAGTCGAGTCAGGAAGCAAAGTGTGGACCATCTTGGAGAGAAGCTGGAGGCCAGGTCAGAAGACTGTTTAATCCACTGGGTCTCAATCTTTGGTACTGTAGGTGTTTTGGACTTCATCTCCCAGAAACCTCAGCCAGCATGACCAATGGTCAGGGATTTTGGGAAAGGAAATCTAAAATATCCAGAGAACCAAAGATGGACAACCATTGGAGAATGGAGGACTTTATTCTACTTTGGTCAGGCCTCACCCAGTTCTTAGGGAATAAAAATGAAATGCACAGATATGGGATGAGGGACACCTGGCTTGACAACAGTACATGTGAAAAGGATCTAGGAGTCCTAGTGGACCACAAGTTGAACATGAGTCAGCAGCTAAAAAGGCCAATGTGATTCTAGGCTGCATCAATAGAAGTATAGTGTCTAGATCAAGAGAACTAATAGTGCCACTCTATTCTGCTTTGATCAGGCCTCACCTGGAATACTGTGTCCAGTTCTGGGCACCACAATTCATGAAGGATGTTGAGAAACTGGAGCATGTCCAGAGGAGGACGACCAAAATAGGGAAAGGTCTGGAAATCACCAAGCCCTCTGAGGAGTGGCTTAGAGAGCTGGATTCTTTTAGCATGAAGAAGAGAAGGTTAAGGGGTGACATGATGCCCTTGTTTCAGTAATTGAAGGGATGTCATACTGAAGACAGAGCAGATTTGTTTTCTGCGGATCCAGACAATAGGAGTTGGACCAATGGGTTCAAAGTACAGGAAAAAGGGGTTCCACCTCATCCCTAGGAAGAACTTCCTGACAGTAAGAGTTGTTTGACAGTGGAAGATGCTGCCCTGGGTGACGGATTCTCCTTCTTTGGAGGTTTTCAAACAGAGACTGGATGGCCATCTTTCGGTTGTGTTTTGATCGTGTCTTCTTGCATGGCAAAATGGGGTTGGAACTGATGGCCCTTGAGGTCTCTTCCAACTCTAGGATCCCATGATTCTATGAAATTCTCTAAAAGAAACTTGGGACAAAAATATATGTTCCTGCCCTGTTCCCACACTGACCTGTTTAGATGATGCACGGGGTCAAAATGTGTGGAACACAGGTCCCATGCTGGGCTATCTGTCTGCAAAGTTGTCCCACTGGGCCACCCTGTATATCCATCATTATCGCCAGTCAGTCACTCTGATGTCAGAATGAGCTGCCCAGACATATGATCATCGCTGGATGCTTCATGCTGATCTCAGAAGCAAGCGACCTGCGGCAGTGGCAGACATGTTCAGCAGGATGCATATGCAGACAGCCGCCCCAATGCAGGACTGGAGAGCCAGGTAATGGGGCCAAGATACTCCAAGCCAGGGGTAGGCAACCTAAGGCCTGGGGTCCGGATGCGTTCCCCCAAGGCCTTTGGACCGGCCCCAGGCAGGTCCTGTCGCCGCCCTCCGTCGCCCACCATGATGATATTGATTATTGTTGTTATTACTTGTTCTCGGGGTTTTCTTGGCAAAATTTCCATAGGGGGTTTGCCATGGCTTTTCTGGGGCTGAGAGAGTGTGCATGCATATATTTTTAAATGTTTTAATTTTTTAAAATATGTATTTATTTATTTATTTATTTATGGTGCTTTGCGCCTTCCCCCCCATTGTCTGAGGGACAGCAACCCGGCCCCCAGCTCAAAAAGGTTGCCTACCCCTGCTCCAAGCTATCTCCAGAGTATCCTGGCCAATGCAGACAAGACCTAAGTCTCAGGTTTGGGTCTTGAGGTCTCAGACAAATTCTAGAAATTCTAGACAAAATTGTCCATTTAGGCCTTGAGTGTTTTCACTCTTGCAATGTTAGCAACTTTGCATACCTGTACTCATTCATTGTTAGTGTGCATGTTACTCCTACAGAGTTACTCCTATAGAACTGAGGTGCTGCAAATATTTGTGGCGACTTCCTGTTTGTTAGGTTTTTCCACCACCATTCTTCTGGCATCATCATAACCTGCAGCCATTTTCTCTTTTTCCATGCTCTCTTCCATAGGAACATTTGTTTTGCAAAGCCTTTCTTCATGAAATGACAGAAACCTTTTTCTTCTGACAGCATGTAATGCTTGCTCTAATTTTCTCATTGTGTCTAATTATGCACAATGATTTGTAAGTAAAGCCACTTCATATGTTTCACAAAGAATATTAAGCTTGTTTCTTTTCACTGCTATACCCTGTGTGTGTATGAGCATAGGATTGGTTGTTGTTGTTCAGCTTCTGCCTTGCTGCTGTGATTACTCTGCTTGAAAGATCCAGTACTTTTTCTCACATTTCCTAACATTAAAGGTGACATTTGAATCTCAGTGTAATTCAACTGGGTTGACAATTAGGACTGGCAACCTTTTTTCTCCTCTGAAATTCATCTTTAGCGCCTACATTTGGCTAGCAGGTATGGCATGAGAACCAGTGTGGCATACTGGTTTGAGTGCTGAACGTATATCTACACTGTAGAAATAATGTCGCTTGACACCACTTTAACTTCTGTAGCTCCATCCTTTGGAATCCTGGGATTTGTTGTTTTACAAGGTCTTTAGCCTTCTCTGCCCAGGACTGCAGGGACTTCGCCAAACTGCAAATCCCAGGATTCTATAGGATGGCATCACAGCAGTTAAAGTGATGTCAAACAGCATTATTTCTACAGTGTAAATGCACCTTGAAAGATCGAATGGATTCCCAGCCTCACTGACATGGAAGCATCAGACAACATTGTGTAGGATCTGTATAAATGGGGGTAAGTGAAAGGAAAAGAAAATGCACACAAGTTAGCAAAAGAGGTCTGTGTATGTGAGTATTGTGTGCCTTCAAGTCATTTCTGACTTATGGCAACTCTAAGGCAACCCTAACACAGGGTTTTCAGAGGGGCTTTGCCATTGCTGTCCTCTGAGGCTGAGAGAGTGTGACTTGTCCAAGGTCACCCAGTGGGTTTTCATATCAGAACTAGGATTCAAACCCTGGTCTCTAGAGTCATAGTCCAATGCTCAAACCACGACACCATGCTGGCTCTGAAAGAGTTGTAGCAGCCCTATAGAATCTATGGGACAGATGGAACAAATCCAGAAGAAATGGCAGACTTTATATGAGGGAGGATCCAGAAAATGGTCCTCATTCAGCCCAGCTTTCTGAGAATCATTGGTTTAGTTTTAATTCTTGGCTCCTCCCAACTACAAAGTAGTTGTATAAATGAAGTCTCCCTTCCAATCGTAATATTTCCTCATCAGTGGGCTGCGTTTAATGGGTGTCATCCGGCATAGGTCCTAAAAGAAGAAACAGGATCGATAATATCAAGTAGCAAACATAAAATCAATACAGACTCAGACAGGGATAGCCATGTGGGATATGGAGCAAAGTTGAAATTCAGGGCTTTCTACCTAACAATAGCTATAGCAATAGCAAGTACATTTCTACACTGCTTATCAGTGCACTTAAGCACTCTCTAAGCGGTTTACAATGCGTAAGTCAATTGCCCCCAACAATCTGGGGACTCATTTTAGCAACCTTGGAAGGATGCCAGGCTGAGTCGATCCTGAGCTCCTGGCTGGGATTGAACTCACAACCTTGTGGTTTGTAAGTGAGTGGCTGCAGGACAGGCATTTAACCACTGCGCCACGAGGGCTCCAAAAAGGATGGAGTCAACCTGAGAATCTCAAGATCTCAAGAATCTCATCTCTTTTTGTCTTGCTAATGCAGTGGTTCTCAAACTTGGTCATCCAGGTGTTTTGGACTTCATTTCCGAGAAGCGCCAGCCAGCTTGGCCAACTTTCAGAAATTCTGGGTCCTGAAATATAAAATATCTGGAGGACCAAACTTTGGGAATCACAGTGCTAATGGAACTTAATAATTTTTTTTCCTGGAGAACCCATGTGGACAGAAGGAGGAGAGACCGGCTTGCACAAATATCCCCCCACCAAGAACACTTGAACTGAGAACAGCCACAATTTGACAAAATGCAGGCTAACATGGTCAAATATATTTTTTCTCTTCCTGTGTGATTTTTAACATCTTTGCCCGATGAAGCAGCCAGTGGAGCTTTGAAAGCTTGCAACACGTATTTGGTGCATTTTGGTTGGCCAATAAAGGTATCACTGTTTTATGGATTTTGGATGTTATTGTACATGGTTCAAGTACGTTTAGGGGACTTTTCTCCCCACATGAAAGCATGAAAAATGGTACCTCCCATGTCTCAATCTATCACATACACCATACCCTCCAACTGTCCAGATTTGGCAGGGCTGGTCTGGATTAATCTTCTGGAGTCCCACTTTTTCAGCTGGTCCCAATTCCTCCACCTACGTTTCCCCATTTGTCTTTAGCTTAATTCAGTTGTTGCAAACCCAATTCAAAGTGCAAAAGCAGTTGAGAAGTTTGCACTCCATTCACCCAGTAAAGGGCAGAGGAGAGGAGGAGGTCAGAGTATTGCCCTTCCCTGTAGACCCAGGGAAAAGCAAACTTCTGGAAACTCTCCTAGTTTACGTTTTAATAATGTTTAACCATTCATAAGTTTTGCCCTCTTGTCCATTTTGTTGTTGCTTGGCTTCACAAATTTTCATGGGTGAAAAGTTGGAGGGTATTACACAGACACATAGGATCAACAAATTTTACAAGAGAGGGGTCTGTATGGAGCCTGCAGAAGATCCATCATTCTGCACATTCTGGACATTAACTGTGAGGGGAAGGATTGCACCCCAGGGACCTTTTTCATTTCTCCTTGTGCCACTGTTTTTACAACCTTGCATTTCAGGTGTTCCTGCGGGTGTTTTCTTCCCTTTTGGAAAGTCCAGCCAATGGTCGCTGTAAATAACTCAGGATTAAGCAAACAAGGGAACTGCTCCAGTATCAATGGCCACAGGCCTCAGAGAGGGCCAGGAATCCATCAGGAGGAGATGGCAAAGTCTTTCAGCAAAGCACAAAGTCAAGGCTTAAGGTGAGTTTCTGGCGTTTTCCTTCCAGAAAACTGCAAGCCCAGCGGTGTCAACCTGTCCTCGAATCTCACACTATGCTCAGAAACTTCCTCCAAATGTGGCTGGAGGGAAGGGCGGAGGTGTCTTTGATCTCAGTGGGATTTGGAAGATGCTCTGCATTTTTTTTTTTAAAAGGGAGCTCTCCAAGCCAAAGACATCTTTTTTGGACTTCTGGCATCCAACCGTGCTTGACTTCTTTTTAAAAATCTGGCCTTCCCCTTTCCTTCTTTCTTTACAAACATTTGTTTTGCATGTGCAGAAAAGACTTCAGGTGACAGGCTATGGAGGCTACAAGGGGGAATATTTGCTCACTTTTGCTCCAAATCAAGCATTTCTGTACCTTGCACATGAAAAATGGGATGGATCCACATCAGGTGGTGAAAAACAGCAACCCGTATATAATTAATTATGGCCTGATTTATATTGGTCAGTGCCAAGTAGAGCAGATCCATTGAATCCATTGCTGAATGGTGAGTCAACATGTAGCTAAATCCTATTTCGAAGCAATGGACATACTCTAGTTGGGACTAACAGTAAGATGAAGACTTTTAATCTTTCAATAGAATAATAGCATTATTATACATTTCACCAGCATGACTGGGATCATCATATTTTAAAACTTGGTTTTATTGTATTTATTGTGTTTTCAGCCCCCACCACCATGGTGACAATGTGGTAGAAAAGCAAGCAGATGATGGGAACTCCATTACAAGGGAGGCTGCCAATTTGTAGATCTCTGACAGAGAAGGCCAAATATCTCACCAAATTACAAATCCCAGAATTTCATAGCATGGAGCCATGGCAGTTAAAGTGGTGTCAAACTCCATTATTTCTGCAGTGTAGATGTAGCCTATGCTTTGATAAATCCTGCAAAATCATAACTCCAGGCTTGGCCCGACAATGGAAAGTACATTGCCAGCATTTTCCCCGTAGACTTTCATGAAAACTCTGCCTGATGCTTCTAAACCGTTCCATCAAAGCATCTTCAAGCAAGCCAGAAAAACACTGAGTTGTTTTTAGACGTAGACTGCAGCGATGATGACTGACAGAAAATGTGAGGAAAAGAGCGTAAGATCGGAAGCCCAAAGCCTTCAACAACTGGCTGGAAGGGAAGAGAAAGGGCACACCTGCCAAGGTGCCACGTTTCCATGTTGACACAGACCTTGGAAGCCAGGTGAGTGTCAAAATCGATCAAAGGTCTTGTTGACAGGGTTTAGTTTTCCTGCATCAACAGCTTCTAAACTGTCTTCAGATTCTGAATTGTTGATACAAGAAGTGATCAGCAGAAGGTTTGCTGGCCCAATCCACTTGCGAACTACAGTGGTCTGACATTGCCATCTAACGTTGCCAACCTCAGGCATAGAAAGTGGCTGTAGATGTGCAGCAGCTGCAGCAATGGCAAATCGGCCAGTGGGAGCCACAAGGCACCTGTCTTTCCTGCCCCATCATCATCCAGATGTTCTTTCAAACTTAACTGGTGGAATGAGGGGTTTGCAGTTTGAAGGGCAAGCCAGAAGTTGAGCACTTGTTACTCTAAGAGTAAACTCAGTGTGCATCTCTCTGTGTGTGTTGTGTGCCTTCAAGTCATTTCCAATTATGGTGATCTTAAGGCAAACCTATCATAGGGTTTTCTTGGCAAGAGTTGCTCAGAGGAAGTTTGTTATTGCCTTCCCCTGAGGCTGAGAGCATGTGACTTGACCAAAGTCACCAAGTGGGTTTCATGGCTGAACTGAAATTGAACCCTGGTCTCCAGTTGTAGTCCAGCTGCTCAAACCACTATGCCATGGTGCATCTATACTGTAGAAATAATGCAGTTTAACACTATTTTCACTTCCATGCCTCCATCCTACATAGTCTTGGGATCTGTAGTTTTGTAAGGCACCAGCATGCTTTGGTGATGGCTAAAGACTTTGTAAAAGTACAAATCCCTATGATTCCACAGCATGGAGCTACACCACTTAAAAGTTGTATCAAACTAATTGTTTCTACACCCTAAGTTACATCTTCAAATGGCTTCTTGTTGTGTGCCTTCAAGACATTTCTGCCTTATAGTGCCCCTAAGGTAAACCTATCATGGAGTTTTCTTGGCAAGACTTATTCAGTGGAGATTTGCCCTGGTCTTCCCCTGAGTCTGAGAGAATGTGACTTGCCCCAGTGGGTTTACATGTCAAGCAAGGATTCAAACCCTGGTCTCCAGTTTCCTAGTCCAATGCTCAAACCACCAAACCATGCTGGCTCTCAAATGGCATGGGGTGGAATTTGGTAGGGCTGTATTTTATCCTTCTGATTTGCTTGGAGATATACAGAAAACCACACCAGGAGAAACAAAGACAACGTACTGCTTCTTACATTTTTGTTCAAGTGCTTAATGGGAAAAATTCAATCCAGTTGCTTTGTATGTTTAACAAAGCAGTTAGGAATCGTTAGACCAGTGCTCAAAGGAAAAGATTCTGGAGTGTGTTTTAGTTAATTAAGTCAAAATTAAATCAGTGGTTCGCAACCTCCATTCAAACTTTTTGTCTTTGAAAGCAGAACCAAAGGTGTTTTTTTTTTAAAAGCACACTAAAGGTACACATTATGCACAGCAGTGTGATTCAGCAGGTTTGCAATGATTTTCATGAACTGGTTGTTAAAATTGTTAAAAGAATCAGAGGCTAGAGAGGTTAAAAGGGAAGCCAGCAATAGCAACATGGGCTGCATCCGCACTGGAGAAATAACCCGGTTTGACACTGCTTTAACAGCCAAGGCTCCATGCTATGCAATTCTGGGAACTGTAGTTGGTTGTGGCTCCAGAGTTCTTATGAAAAACACTTTGTCTGATGAAGAAGCCAGTGGATCCTTGAAAGCCTGCATGATGTATTTTGTGCGTTTTGGTTGATCCAATATGGGTATCATTGTTTTGTGTATTTTGGACGTTATTGTATTTTATAGCAATTTAGAAGCCTTGCAACCTCTGAGAAAACTAAGCCTTGCAACCTCTGAGAAAACTAAGCCCAAAGCAGAGTCGGTGGGCTAAAGAATTCTACTGCTTCAGATTCAAGCTAAAAGCCTTCTCAGGAAAAGAAAATGTGCTTGCAGACGCTTTATCCAGATTGCCTCAACATGAAAGCCAAAGAGAAACACTGGAAGAAACTATTTTTACCCCTGAACAGCTAGGGCTGGCAGTGATCAGGAGTCAAGCGTGCTGAGAGAAGGAGGTCCTGGCCCAAGCCACTCCTCTAGATCCTTTGTTTCAAGACATCAGAGAGGCGGGGGGAAAGGATCAATGGCTGACAGACCATCCGGACACCCTAGAGCTCAAAGACAGGTTGTGGCGCAAAGGAAACTGGGTCTACATTCCGGAAGAGCTGAGATCCAGAATTCTGCAGTTGTGCCATGACTTTAAGGTGGCGGGACACTGGAGTTTCCTGAAGATCTGGCTCTGGGTAAGAAAACAATACTGGTGGGAGGGAATTCGGAGTGATAGAGACTTATGTGAAAGGCTGCCCTGTATGTGTCTTCTCTAAGCCAGTGATAGGCAAGCCTTGGGGGTTGCTCCAACCATTGCCCATGCCAAGTGGCCCCTGGAAACATATAGTTATAGACTTTATTACGGACTTACCAGACAGTAAGGGAAGAAATACAATATGGATGGTCGCAGACTTGTTCTCAAAAGAGGTACACTTTGTGGGGTGCAAAGGATTGCCCAGTGCAGCCAAATTAGCTGATTTATTCATTGAACATATATACAAAAATCATGGACTTTTAGATAAAATTGTGAGCGATCGCAGTGGACAATTTACTTCAAAATTCTGGAAAGTTTTGGAGGAGAAATTAGAAGTTGAAAGGGCCATGAGTACATCTCATCACCCCCAATCAGATGGGCAGTCAGAAAAAAAGAATTGTTCTTTGGAGCAATATATTTGATGCTTTTGCAACTATTTGCAGGACGATTGGTTTGACTTACTGCGGGCCTTTGCAGACTGCCAGAAATAGTGCAAATTGAATCCACTTTAACTGCTCTGGCTCAGTGCTAGGGAATCATGGGACTTGTATTTTTATTCTGAGACATTGAGCCTTCTCTGTCAGAGAGCTCTGGTGCCACAATAAACTACAGTTCCCATGATTCCTTAGCACTGAGTCAGGGCAGTTAAAGTGGACTCAATTTGCACTATTTCTGGCAGTCTGCAAAGGCAGTGCCTTATGTTGAAGTTGCTTTCAATGAAATGGTTCACATGGCTACGAACTGAAAACTTTGCCAGTTCTGACCACAGAACCTACGGATTTGGTGCCGCTCTCCCAGTGGATTACAAAAATCAAAGATGCATGGCCTCACATTGTGGCAGGCCTAGATGAGGCCAAACAGACCTACAAGAAGTTTGCAGATTGAAAAAGGGACAGAAAGTGGTTGAGACCTGGGAGCAGAGTCTTCTCCCCATGCTGGGTGTTGCACTCTCGTGGCTTGCACTGGTGTGGTTGGAGTCACTGGGAACTGGTCCCACCACATAGCTCCATGGGTTGGGGTTTCTGCTGCGGTGCCTGCCTGCTGCACTGACCCCTTGCTAGGATCCCCATCCCACCTTCTCCAATGTCCTCATCATTACAATGAGCCCTCACTAGCCATCGGGGTCCAGAACCACTTGTACTCTCCTGCTTTGTCCAGTGGGTCCTCGGGGGCATCCTCCCATGGCCCATCCAAGGTTTCCTCAGGCCCTTCTTCTTCTGTGGACCAATCTTCCCAGTCCAGGTAAGTTGGACCCCATCCTTTTCCACGCCTTCACCCTGTCCACTGGGTCTCCTCTTGAGTCTGTCCACTGCTCCCAGGGTCTTCCCTGGCTTCCTGGGGTCTCCTCACTCCAGCCACCTGGCCGGAGTTCACTCGGCCTTCCCAAGCTGTGGCCACCAAGCTGCCACTTCACTCTCTCTAGGTCAGCTTTGCCTTGAGCTGCAAGTAGTTGTGACAGACGAGGTGAAATTGGAGAGAGAGTTGTTTCAGTGTCATGTTTGGTAGCAAGAAACTTGAAGAATCAGGAAAACATTTTAAAGTGTAAATTCATTATAGCTTTATTCTGGAATCAAGATACTTCACCACAGCAATTCTTTTAGAAACAACTCTGAGTCTTTCCTACCAAACCAGTACTTTAAAGCCCTCTGACCAAACCCCTCCCAGTAGTTTGGTGTCCATATCAAAGGATCTTTGAAATTTATTTCTTCCAGATCCATCTCCTTTCATCTCCTGGGATCGGAAGGCAAACTCTCATCCCAGTCATAAACCTGCCTCAATGTCCCATTTACTATTTACAATGCTCATTTGCCATTCCCTTTGATTCCCCCTCCCCATGCATCACCCCTTGGTGGTCAGATTCCTGAGAACTCCAGGAACTCTAGGGTCAACAACTTATGGAAGCATACCATAGAATTGTGCTGGAGGACCTAAAAATGCCTAGAGGGAACACTTTGCAATTTATTTCAGGTAAGAGAAATAGGGTTCAAAGTTTTACACAAAAATTGTATTACACAAAATGTCCCAAAATGGATCCCTTACATAATACACAGGGTGTGTGTAATCAGTAAGCTAACTGTTTGTATGTGTCTTTGCCTTATCTCGAAGATTATGAAGTCTAGGCATTTGAAACATACCATGCATACTAAAGGGACCTTAGAGATGAGCAACTCCAAATTATTTCATTTTGAAAATGGATTCAATAATTTTAGGTAATATCCTGGTGTCTGGTTGTAAGGGCTGGGGAGATGATCAGACAAGAGATGATGAGAAAGGAAATTCGGAGAGCCAGACTGGGGTTGGTGCACAAAGGAGACCTTAGCAGGCAGTGCAAAGAAGTGGAAAATTGATATAGGGCCTAAGCAGACTGCCAGAAATAGTGCACATTAAATTGAGGCACTGCCCTGGCTCAGTGCTAGGGAATCATGGGAACTGTAATTTATTGTGGCACCAGAGCTCTCTCACAGAGAAGGCTCAATGTCCCAGAAAAAAATACAGTTCCCATGATTCCATAGCACTGAGCCAGGGCAGTGCCTCAATTTAATGTGCACTATTTCTGGCAGTCTCAGAACACAAGCTGAGGTCAAGGAACAGATTAGATTTCTACTGGCTTGTCCATTGGAGCAGGAACTAGTAAGAAGGAGAGTCAAAGGTGTGTGTCAGGGTGCCAAAGTATCAGTCAAGCAGGAATTCAAAAGATGTTGAGAGGGGGGAACAAGGGAGGTAAAAATTGAGCTGCTGTCAGCATGTACTAAGCATATTCTTATCTAGAATTCCTTATCCCTTATCCCCAATTCCAAAATCCAAAATACTCAAAAAGCCACATGGGTGGCTGAGACAGGGACACCTTTGGTTTCTGATGTTTCAGTATATACAAACTTTGTTTCATGCACAAAATTATTAAAAATATTGTGCATAAAATTACCTTCTGGCTCTGTGTCTAAGGTATATATGAAACCCAAATGAATTTCATCTTTAAACTTGGGTCTCATCTCCAAGATATCTCATTATGTATATGCAGATATGTCAAAATTTAAAAATAAAAATAAAATATTTTTTAAAAATCTGAAGTTCAAAATACTTCTGGTCCCAAGTATTTCAGATATGGGACAGTCGACCTGTACACTGGGAGTCTCCTTCACACACCTGTAGCTACCTAGGAAAATCTGTACCTGAAACATTTTCCATTAGAGGCTTTCCCTTTGTTCTGTATGTTCAGACATCTCTCCATGGGGTATGGAGGGTGTTAGCCTTGGAATCAGGCTCAGTCCCCTTGTGTGGAGTGGGTGGATCATTCCTGGAGAACCCAGGCTCTGTCTCAGCATCTGATGTCTGTAGGAAAGGCTATCAGCTAGGGTCCCCAGCTCCTCATATGAAAGAGATCTTTGGCATTTGTACCTGTCATTCTGGATCTCTTCCTTTGAGGAAGAGTTCTTCAAGCAGGACATGACAGTTAATCTAGATCTGCTGTTGCCTGCAGTACCATCTTCATTCATTAGGTGGCAGGCTTCCCTAACCAGTGAAGAGGAAGCTTCAATGTCACTTCCTTCTTCAGAGCATTAAACTCTTAAAGAGAAAGAGAGAGGACTAAAAAAGTGAGGCGAGTGAGCATAGGGAGAGGCTTAATGGGCACTGGGATGGAGTAAGAAGAAAATCAGAAAGAAAGGGGGAAAAGGGAGGATGGGATGTTGAGAAAGAGTAGAGCAAAAAATTTAAAAAGCACTGGGGTGGAGAGTAACTGGTGGGAAAGACTTCTTGGATTCATAAGAAAGGAAGGGTTAGTCTTCTAATCAATGAGCTTATTATATTGTTCATTGTTGTTGTTAATTCTTGTCACATTGGCTTTAACTTATGGTGACTCCATGATTGAAAGACCTCAAAGTCACCCTGTCATCCATGGCTTCCTTGGTTGAGTCAATCTACTTGTAATGGGGTCTCCCTCTTTTCCCATTTTGTTGTTAACTACCTTTGAGTCCACCTTGATTCATGGCAACCGTGTGGATAAGACATCTCCAAGACCCCCTATGCTCCACCACTCTGCTTAGATCCTATTCATACCTGCGACCTCCCTGATTGAACTCATCCATCTAGCATGCGGTTTTTCTCTCTTTCTATTACTTTCTCCCTTTCTAGCATTATTATCTTTTCTAATGATTCATGCCTTCTCATGATGTGGCCAAAGTACGATAGCCTCAACTTAAACATCTTGGCTTCCAGGCAAAGTTCAGGATTGATCTGATCCAGGTCCCATTTGTTTGTCTTTTTGGCCATCCACAGTATTCTCAACACACTTCTCCAGCACCACATCTCCAATGCATTGATTTTCTTTTTATCTGCTTTCTTCACTGTTCAGCTCTCACATCCATCCATACAATTTCCAAGCATTGTGGTCTTTTCTAATGAGCCATGTCATTAAACTGCTTATTTTCCTTCTTTTATAGCCACCAGAGGCCATTAGAGGGTTGTCAGAGACAGGAGTCTAAACACTTTTCTATAGAATACAACTGATACGAGTTTGTGCTCTGGGAAGGGATGAAGCTCAAAGCTGGAGCACGTATGTGGCATGCAAGAAGATCTCAGGGTCAACCCTCTGGCATCTCTAGTCCAAAAGAACTTGAAGCAGAAGGACAAGTCTACAAGAGGGGAGGCCTTGCAGGTGTGACTAGGGGCTTGTCTACATTATTTATAAACCCCACATTCTTCCCAGGTTCATTGAGTGCTGCTTACATTATGCAGGTCTGTTTTCACAATGCCTGGACCCAATTTGGGGCTTCCACACCATGCCCTGCATTAAATGGCTCACCTTTTGCTCCCCATTTTCCAAAATCCCAGAGCAAAACATGATGATGGTAGCCAGCTTCTTCCCCATTTGGTCCCTGCTGTGAGCACAAGTCGCTCGGAGGCCAGAACTAGATATCCAGTCTTGATACCATGGCTGAATGCCTTGTTCTGCTTCAGAGCAACTTGCACCCACAGAGGTGGTGCCGGCCAGCTTGCAGGGACCATATGGGAATGCAGCCACCCATTGTTAATTCAGGTAAGGGAGGGGATTCAGCGGGAAAATTTGGGGCCAGAATACTCCAGGAGTATTCTGGCAAATATAGATGAGTCCTAGCAGTCCTTGGCTAGAGGGCTTCATGGCTTTGCTTTGTGCAAGATGGTTTCTTATGCACATTGGCTTTAGATGCCTACATGTTTTGCGGTACCGATGCTCCCCATGAAATAACACATGAGCACACTTGCTGTCACGAGGCTCCCTTCCCCATCTATCAAGCACTCCATTCATTGTGGTCACATTCCTCGGAGAGTGCCCAGAAGCTCCTCGTATGTGCCGTTCCTTTCACTCAGGATGTTTCCTTCAAATGTTAAATCAATATTAGCAGAGCAAATGGCCTTTTCTTTATCGTCATCAAGCACGGGGACTCCAGACGCTTATTAGCCACTTGGCTGATGCTGACCAGAAGCTCCACCATCAGAGCTCCAGGTTAAACATCTCTTGTTTTGAACTCCTTTGCAAAATGGCATCCGAAGGGGCCCTTAGAGTTGGTCAGGAGAGACTGTTGAGATCCAGCCTCTCACAGTTGGAGAAGCAGCGAAGGAGCTGAAAGAACAAGTGGCAAGCCGGTGAATTATAGAACGTGGGCTGTTGAGTTTCCACCATGATAATATTGCTTAGAATTGAGCTTGGAACTTCTGAGTTACACAGGAGACCATGAAATGTGGGACACCCTCTTTGTCATCTGCCTTCAAGTCCTTTCTGACTTATGGCAATCATAAGGTGAACCTATCATGGGGTTTTCTTGGCAAGATTTATTCAGAGATTTGCCATTGCCTTCCCCTGAGGCTGAGAGCATGTGACTTGCCCAAGGTCACCCAGTAGGTTTCATGGTCAAATGGGGAATGGAATCCTGGACTCTAGGACTGAACACTCAACACTCAAACCACTGCACCACACGTCTATACAGATGTTTGGTCCGTCCATCCATCTCAGTACTCTCTACAGCTGATGTGGCCAACTGTGGCCCTCCATTGTCTACGGAAGGAGGGAGAACTGAAAACATTCACTCAATCCAAAATAAAAGAGAGAGAAAAGTCTAATTTGCACTGAAGAAATTATATAGTTTGACACCGCTTTAACTGCCATGGTTCACTACTCTGTAGTTTTGTGAGATATTTAGCCTTTGCTGTCAAAGAGCTCAGGGGCCACAGCATAACTACAAATGCTATTAAAGTGGTATTAAACTGCATTATTTCTGCAGTGCAGATGCAACCAGAGAGAGGAAAAAAAGATGCCAGAGAAAGACAGGGAGAAAAGTGGGCGGCAGAGAGAGAAAAAGTGAACAAAGGGTATGACAGAAGGGAAACCAGAGAAAGGAAGAGAGAGAAAAGAAGTTGGCAGAGAAAAAGTAGAGATGGATAAAGGATGGCAAAGAGAGAGAGAGAGAGAGCAAGAAGGAGGGAAGGGCGTGTCAGAAAAAGAGGAAAGAAAGTGAGTGATAGAGGAAAAAAAGAAAGAGGTGTCAGAGAGATTAAGGAGGTAGGAGGAAACAGGGAGACATGCTGGAGAGTGAGAGAGTAGGGTAGTGGAAGGAAGGTGCCAACCTTTGTCTCTGGCACCATCCTTTGGTAGCTGTATCTTCACTGGCATGTGGTCCCTGGTAGATTGCACCTGAGCATATGAACATGACCCCTTTGCAGGAAATAAAAAGGTCCCCATCTGATTAGGGTTGCCATATTCCATTCCTTCATATCTGGGCATCTAATTTGCATATTATGCAAACTTATTATATTATGCATATTATTAATTTGCATTCTGACTGTGCAAATTCAACACACATTTTTTCTACCATTATGTTTCAACCTAGTACCAACAAAAAGCCGCCCTTAGAGACACCATGGTGGCTCTTTTTCATACATTTTTCTTCTTGTCACTGCCTCTAAGGTATACCAAACAGTCTGCATTGATACCTCCCCAGCGCAGTCAGTTTCAAAATACGATTTAATTTCCTTAATTATCTCATCCGGGCTCTCCTCTTTCATCATCACTATAGGGTTAAATCTCCACTTCTTTAATTTTTTTTAATGCATGGTATTGCTAACTTTATATACAGATACAGTCCTTCAGATAGCCTGGACCTAAGGCGAATAGGGCTTTCTAGGATGTAATAACCTGCGCTTTGAATTGTGCCCAGAAACAGTAAATGAGGAGCATTGGAGCATAGATGGATTTGACTTTATTGGTTAATCCCACTTTATATGCTGAGTAATCTCTGCAGAATGAGCCATTCCTTGCCACGTGAACCATTCACACTCTCTCTGCCTCAACAGATGGGACCTCTGCTTTTGACATGTTGCGGAGGTCTTGTGTCAACAGCGGTTCTGTATGCCATGCACATTTTTTGGGCATGACTTGACACCGAAGCAGGGATACAAATGTGAAAAACAGGAGTCCCAAAGTAATTGCTCTTTCCTGCTCAGGGGGGCGTTAAGGAATAATCATAATAATAAAAACAAAACAAATCCAGAACGTAGGCAGCCTGCAGAGAGGCTGTGGAGGCGGCAATTCTAAGCCAAAAGCGGGAATAGTGCTGAGTAAGGTGGCAGGAGAATGGCAGGTTAATGGCTCAGAATTAATCG
>CM034710.1:126541416-126556434 GCA_020142125.1 Phrynosoma platyrhinos | reverse complement strand
CCTCCTCCTCCTCCTCCTCCTCCTCTTCAACTTCTCTCCTACCTCCTCCTTCTCTGTTCTACCTTCTCCTCCTTTTTCCTCTTCCCCTCCTCTTCTTCCTTCTTCCGAAACCAAACCCCAGTGGATAAACAAGGGCCCACCACTGTACTTGTTTCTGTTCCTTTCTATTAATTTTTGTAATTCTGAATGTATTTTTAAAAACTTGAATAAAATTACATATAACTTCAGGAAATTAATATTAACATAGATGTTCCAGACTCTGTGCTGCAAGAAATAATCCCAATTTACAACACCTTTTTCCCATCAGAGAGTGTAAGTTTCAGCTTTGAAACAGACAGCATTCAGCCGACGAGTAGACTGCTCTCAGGAGCTCTTAAAAGGCTTCTGTCACATAAAGGCTCTGTCTGGCATCTGTACTAGTACAGAATCTGATGTGTGATTCCCTGAGAACAGCATAAGAGGAATCCTGCTAGACCAGATGAAAGGCCTATTAGTTTTGCATCTTGTTTCCTGCAGCAAACCAAAAGATCATAGAATCGTAGAGTTGGAAGAGACCACAAGGGCCATCCAGTCCAACCCCCTGCCTTGCGAGTACTCTGAAGATGCTGCTGAGAAGCCCAGAAGCAAGACATGAAGATGGTAACCAAGTGTTTTCTGCTGTCTTAGCTTACCCCTGGACAACTCAGAGAAGGAGGCAATGGCATCACTTGGGTTGGCATCACCTGGTGCGGTAACTCATGGTGTCACCCCCACCATTGACCTCCTCCAATACCACACCATACAGAATCCTTAGCAAAACATTTTTGTACTAATATGACTTATAAATCATTAAATCATTAATTTCCATATATCACTGAATGTAATGGGAAGAGTGGTGACATAAACAACTAGCAAAATTAAAATTATACCTTTAAATTACAATATCATATGCACAGCCTAAATGTGTGTATGTATATATATATGGGGGGGGGAGTGGGGTGTGTGGCAATCACACACCATACACCCCTATTCCGCCCTGATGCCGATGTCACGCCATTTCTTTTGCGCAGAGTTTAGATGTGCAGTGCCAAAGAAATGCTGAAAAGCACGCTGAATGCTTTTTACCACTTTAAAAAGGAGTGGCATTTTGCCATTTCTTTTTAGAGTGGCAAACTGCTGGATTGGTGCCACGGCACGTGGTTGCTGTGGCCCTGATCTGGTGCTGAAAGGGGTGGAGGGATGCTGCTCTATCGGTGTAGTCTGTATAGCCCCATAGTTTCATGTGATTAAAATGAAAATTTGCTAAGAGATGATGTTTTTAAAGAAAATTTAAAAATAACTTTAAAATGTGAACAAATATTAAAAATTAAATTTAATTTTTTAAAAAAAGAATTTAAATACTCGGAGCCTCTCCCTTCTGCTCCCACTGAGCCTTGCCCCACTCACAGCATCTTTTCCACTGAGCTCCAGCATTTTAAACGGACATAGGCAAACGCTGTGGCCCAGTGTTTCCCAAACGTTGGTCCACCAGGTGTTTTGGATTTCAATTCCAAGAAAGCCCAGCCAGCTTGGCCAACAGTCAGGAATCTTGGGAACTGAAGTCCAAAACATGTGGAGGACCAAAGTTTGGGGATCACTGCCAAAGCCTGTTTCTGCCAAAAGGCAAATATTTGGGGATCAGTGGTGTAACCCCCCACTATGGTGTCACCTGGTGCAGTCTGCACCCCTGCACTCCCCTAGTGATGTCCATTGGAAGAGGAGGAGGCAGATTCCAGGAGATTCTTTGGAGATTATTACATGCGGAACAGGATGTCCTTTTCCTGTTCTTTCGCCTGATTGCGTGAAAGACTATCAGATGACATCATACTAATGTGGTCATTATCTCATCAGTGAATTGGAATTGTCTACGATTATGATTTGATTGGGAGTTCCTGCATGGCAGGGGGTTGGACTGGATGGCCCTTGTGGTCTCTTCCAACTCTATGATTCTATGATTCTATGATTACGTGAAAGGCTATTATATGATGTTGCACTTATCCCGTCATTTTCCCATCAGTGAAGTGGAATTGTCCTGTCATTTTTCATTAAGGGAAATTTCTGTTCTTCAAAAGTGCCAGGACAATTCCACTTCATTGACAGGATAATGACAGGATAAGTGTGACGGGTATGTTAGTCTTTTGCGCGATCACGCGATAGGGATGGGATAAGGATGGGAGCAATCCACTTTGCTCCTGTCTTTTGTCCTCCCCCCCATCTGATAATCTCCTTTGAGTCTGAGCAACTGGGGGCTGAGGCAGTGGGGGACCCTGCTCCCCAGATGGAGATGGCAGAGGCTGCAGACACTGCGGATGACATGTCCCATCCTTTGTTGAACAACGGAGAGAGACGCCCATCCCAGTGCCTGTTTAGTAACAGAAGGGGTGACATATTGAGACTGGAGCAAGCTTGTTTTTTGCTGCTCCAGAGAATAGGACCCAGAGCAATGGATTCAAACTATAGGAAAAGCGATCCCACCTCAACATTAGGAAGAACTTCCTGACAGTAAAAGCTGATCGACAGTGGAAGGCACTCCCTCGGAGAATGATGGAATCTCCTTCTTTGGATGTCTTTAAACACCATCTGGGTGCTTTTTTGTGAGTTCCTGTATGCAGAATGGGGCTGGACTGGATGGCCCTTGGGGGTCTCTTTCAACTCTATGATTCTATGATTTAATCTACGAATAAATATTCTGGCAGCTCTCTCTCAGCTTTAGTGCTGATATCTGTCTTTCCTGGTTGACTGGCAGTACACTTGCATTCCTGGTTTCATGACATTGGACTGGCTATGTTTTGGACTACTCGATTTCCTCTGTGAAATGTTGGAGGGTATGACATGTCAAGCTTATCCTTCCTGAGTTTCTTCTCTTGCTTGGGAAGTGGGTAGGTGCAATGTTTAAAATATTTCCCCCCCAAGCATTAGTGTCACTAGAGTTGGCGTCACTCTGTGTGGCAACTTGTAGCATCACCTCCTGTCACTGACTTCATCCCATACCACAGCATACAGACGCCTTAGTAATGTTTTTATTTTTGCACTATGTGACTTATAAATCGAAATTCCTATATATCCCTGAATGTAATGGTTACAGTTGTGACATCGACAACTCCAAAATCAACATTAGACCTTCAAATTATAATATTATTTGCATAGCCTAGATGCGTTTTACACGTTTGTGTGGTTAAAGTGAAAATTTGGTAAAATGTGATGCTGTGAAAGAAAATTTGAAAAAGAATTTAAAAATTTAATTTTTAAGAAGAAACCTGGGGCCTCTCCTTTCTCCTCCCACTGAGCTTCACCCCACTCATGCCATCTCTCCAGCATTTCAAAGGGATGCAGGTGAATGCTACAGCCTATTTCTGTCAAACGGCAGATATTTGGGGAGCCACAATGTCACCCCTCTTAGAGTGTCGCCTGGTGTGGTCCGTACCCCATGGACCCCCTCATGATGCCCCTGTTTCCCTGTAGCAATATAGACTGGAAATTGCTTTTTGAGTTCCTCTATCGCCTCCCTTTCCTCTCTGGTCTTAGAATATCTCTCCGCTGTCAAAAGAAGAACATCCCAATTAGAGTCATCTTTGCATCATGCACAAGAAAAAAGGGAAAATTTCCTTCTAGCTTTGAGGTGGTTAGATTTGCTCTTTTTATTTTTGTCTGCTGGAGATAATTTGCGTACATATTTTGTGTGCTGTTCTCTAAGCATTTATGTAAAAGCAAAGGTGTTTTTTTTTAATTTAAAAAAACTAAATTCATGCTGTGAGCTGTTTCGTAAGCGTTTATTTAAATGCATAGTTTTAATAGCTAAATACATTGCACGCTAAATACTCAAACTACAGTTGGCCTTCCAGATTAGAGGCAATGACTTTTGCAGATTTGATTATTTGCGTATTTGATTAATAGGTGCTCTCTAGGAATCTCTAGGTCCTCCAGAGAAATTCTGCGGGAAGTTGACCATAGAGTTGCACTGGAGGACCTAAAGATTCCTAGAGAAAACACTTCTCTAGGCATTTGTAGGTCCTCCAATATGATTCTGTGGTCAAATTCTGGCAGATGTTGACAATAATAATAATAATAATAATAATAATATTTATACCCCGCTCCTCTGCAAAGCAATCAGGGTGGCTTACAACATTAAGCCATAGAGTTCTGCTGGAGGACCTGGAGATTCCTAGATTTCTCTTAGATTAAAAAATTATTTTTTTATTTGTGGTTTTCCCACTTTCATAGGGTTCCTGTGCCCCTAACCCCAGCAAATGTGGAGGGCCCACTGTACTTGTATACATCAGCCTCTTGGGCTATCCTATTGAAAAATCCCTGAAGTATCTTCAAAGAATAGAGCTAATTGCTTTGACCTTGCTTTCAGAAATCAGGAGTTTTGTGCAACTCAGGCTTGCATTTTGCAGCAAATATGAAAAACCAAATGAAGGGGGAAAACCACACATCCTCTGGCTGCAATTCTGTTGGTTAGTTCCATATAGAGGAGATCCATTCAATCAATGATTGAATGTAGATAAATCCCATAGATTCAATGGGCCTTTTCTAGTCAGTAGCAGCAATAGGACTGAAGCCGCTGTGTGTCTATGATACACAATCATAGCCATTTGAATCTACATTAACTGGCATGGCTTTATGCTATGGAATCCTGGGATTTATAGTTTGGTGTGGGACTTTGCTACAGAATTCTAACCAAACAAAGCCAAACTATAAATCTTAGGATTTTATAGGATGGAGTCATGATAACTGGAGTGGGATCAAAAGGGGTAGTCACAAGTTACTTCTTCAAGACTATGGGTGCATCTGCACTGTCGAAATAATGCAGTTTGGCATCACTTTAAGCACTATAGCACTGTCCTATGGAACTTGGGGTTTGTAGTTTTCAAGGTCTCTAGCCTTCTCTGCTGAAGAGCGTGGGTGCCTCACCAAACTACAAATCCCTTCTGTAGGACAGAGCCATGGCAGTTAAAGTGCATTATTTCTACAGTGTAGGTCATGAAACCCACTGGACTGACCTGCACAACCTGTAGGTTAAACTTCTTTGGGCCACAAACAGGGTTTAATTAAATATTAATTAATATTATTTATATTAATTCTGTCCTCCTTTGCCTGGCTCTCTCTTCAGGAGGAGGCCAAGCAGTGAAGGAGCCTTGAAGTCATTCCACATCCTTGCGGGCCACCCAAAATCCTTTGGCGGGCCACATGTGGCCCCTGGGCCATATGTTGTACAGGCCTGCCACTGGGTGACCTTGGGCACATCACATACTCTCAGCCACAAGGGAAGGCAATGGCAAACCTCATGGCAAATCTTCCCAAGAAAGCCCCATGACAGAGTTGCCGTAAGTTGTTAAAGACTTGAAGGTGCACACCACCGCCGCCGCCACAGACCACTTTCTTTTCGGAGGGCTAAGATAAGCAACATGCGATGAGTCTGTTTTAACAATCTCAGGGCAGGAGTGAGGAGGAAGCAAACAGAAGTCTTATTTTCAGCATCATTTCCTTTTCTGAATTGCATATAGAACTGAAGTGCTTCCAACATCTTGTACACAATTAAATTCCACCTCTGGTCCCAGGTGCAATCTGCAATTCAGATAATCCAGCGGCACTCTGCACCCAGCCCTCTGCAATCTAAATCCAGGAGAAGCATTCCCAATTGAAATGAGCTCCTGATGACAAATTACACCAAAATGCGTGCCATGTGGACAATTAACGCAATTACTTTTTCCCCAGTTTTGCAGGACCTCCCAAAACAAAAAAAGGCTGCAGATGTTGCAATCAAAGCAGCTTCCTCTCCTAGGCTTTGCTGGATACGAAGAAGCAATTAAGCGCTCATCAGGAGCTCTTTTGAGCCGAGCCCGTGCCAGCAGCCGCTTGGCTTCATGCTCAAAGCGTACAATTACTCCAGATTATAATAATAACAACAGTAATTAGGAAACATATTAGGTGGAAAAATCCCTGCATTGCAAAGTTCAATAGTGAAAGGTATTCCGTTATCACTTGGCTGCTAAGTCCTGCCCATCCTTGTTGAAGGTCTGGAGATGAATGGGCATGAGAACCCAGGGCTACATGGTTTGGGAGGTGGACTATGACTTCAAGCTGTTTCTGACTTATGGGTACCCTAAGGCAAACCCATCATGGGGTTTTCTTGGCATGTTTCTTCAGAAGGGGTTTGCCGTTGCCATCCTCTGAGCCGGAGAGAGTGTGACTTGCCGAAGGGCACCCAGTGGGTTTACATGGCTGAGCTGGGATTTGAACCTTTAGCTTCCATTAACCCTCTCCTACAGAATCATGAGATTTGTAGTTTGGTGAGGCACCGGAGCTTTCCAACAGATCAAGCGAAATACCTCACCAAATTACAAATCCCAGGATTCCATAGCACTGATCCATGACAGTTCAAGTAGAGGTCTAGGTGTGAAAGGTTTTCAATGTCTCACTCGCTAGAAATTTGGGAACCGAAGGGAAATTTCATTGGGGGGAGGAATGCTCTCCTTTGGACTTCTCCCCATAGCTGCACCCCTGTGTATTTTCTAAATTGATCTGCTTTTGAACTGCTTTCCCTTCAACTCAACATTACTATGATATTAATTGTCTTTGGATAGGAGTAACAGCTTGGGTTTTTCTCTTGCCCATTTTAAAATTTGCTGTGAATCGTCTTGAGTCTCAGAACTTTCCAGTTTTGGGAGAAAGGTGGAGTTTATATGTCAAAGAAATAATAATAATAATAATCCCATATTACTGTTTTTTGATTATGGGGCCTTGCATGTCACTCTTGGGATTTATTACAAAAGAGGGAAAAGCTCTTTTGCTTCCAGCCTTCCTGAAATGGTACAGGTAGGGAGACCAGTAACAAGAAAAACTATATGAGCGCAGGGTTAAAGATGGGCTACTAGGAAACAGTCCTCTTGTGGAGGAAATAGATAATTCCAGGGGAAGCAATTTAATCTGATATGTCTGCAAAGGGAAGACAGGCGTGCGGTAATTGTCTTTGAGCTGAAGTTTAATCCAATCAAAAACCGATGGAGGCCAGCCTGGAAATTGATGCCTGAGCTAAAGAAGTCCCTTTGCAGATCAAAATTGTCCATCCCTTTGGTAAACGGTGCTTCATGATAGCTCAGCTTCATTGTGCACAAGCGCTTTATGTCTAGCAAGGGGGAGAAATTCAGAAAATGGCACACAAGTGTCCAGAGGGGTTGATTCTGTTTCTTCTAATCATGGAGAGGAGCAAATACTATTATTACTACTACTACTATTACTACTACTATCCTACAGAATCTTGGAATTTGTAGTTTGGGGAGGCACTGGAGTGCTTTGACAGACCAGGCTGAATGCCTCACCAAACTATAAATTCCAGGATTTCACAGGATGGACAACTAAAGTGGTGTCAAACTGCTATATTTCTGCTTTGGGGCTACACACTCCATGAGAGAGAAGTATTTTCAGAAAGACTGGGAACCTGTAATTGTTTTCCTGAAGGTACATATAATGGGGAAATTTTTCACTTGTTGGATTTGAAGATTAGCAGGATTGGAAAGAAATAGAAACTTAAGAGGCTTCAGACAGAGGAAGTTAATTATCATATCATGTATAACAAATTCATTGGAAAGTTTATTACCTTTATTACCTTTTTCTTCCCTTTTTCTTTTTGTAGATTTAGTTGCGTGTTTGAAATTTTGTGCGTGGTCTTTGTATGCTTTAATAATGTCTTTTCTTATTTTGTATTCCCATTATATATCGTTTTATAGTGTAGAAAATCCCTTTTAATAGAAATATGTTCGAAAAAAGAGAGGAAGAAAATGACTAGGGAAGCAGCAAAAGTGAGTCATCCCTTTTCCCATCGGTACTCGGCTCTGGAGCAATTGCACCAATGAAAAAGCATTGATAATCTAGCTGTGCTTAAATCTTTTGCAGCCACTAAGCCTTTGGTCTTTAACCTTCTGCTGTGCTCCCCATGGGCTTGTCTATAAATAAAAAGCTTCCTAGTTTTCACAGCAAGCTGGCCAAATAATGTATGGGATTGGGCTGAATGTAGGCGTTTTCATTGCCTCGGGGTTTTAAAAGGGGAGAGAAAAAAGGGGAGGTTTATCCCTGTTCTGAGCAGAAAATCTAGATATTTGTGTGTGTGTGGGCTATGCGTAGCGGTGCATAGTGCGCTTAGTGGCATTGGTGTGCAGTTGGGTCAAGTAGTCCCTATATAGTATTGGTCTCAAATACATAAAGAAATGGATTTTTTTTTAAATGTTACAATTAATAAAAAACCAACAACTTTTCTATTGGGAATAATAGATGAAGATTTGGAAAGAAGATTTGGGAAGGTTATATTTTATATGTTGTATGCTGCAAGGAATACTCTCGCTAAAAAAATGGAAATGTAAAGAATCCCCCACTTTGAGTGAATGGCAATACAAGTTATATGATATAATGGAGCTAGATAAATTAACATGTTTTTTGAAAGGTCAAACGAAAAATAAATTTGAAAGAGATTGGGCCCCGATTACAAATTATTTGAAAACAATATGGGGTGAAAATGGTGTGATTGCTTTGGAAGAGTAATTAAATATTTTTGGACTGGTTGCAATGGTTAATATGATATTATATTGATATTATATTGATATTGTATTGTATATAAATATTAACTCTGGTCAACAGAGACAGATATAGAAAACATTTATCAGGATGAGTAACGAAATTAAATATTATAATAGAATGACTAAAACAAGATAAATGGATATATAAAATAGTTAGAGATATACATAGTAAATATTCTGAGTAAAGGAGGGAAGTCATTTTATGTAAGTTTGAGTTAGGTGTTAGTGTTTTGTTAGAAAATGTTTATTTTTTTGTGTTTGTAAAACAGATTGTGTTTGTTGATGTTATATGTTAAATGTTGTTTTAATAATAATAATAATAATAATAATAATAATAATAAATTATTATTATTATATATATATTATATATATTATATATATATTATATATATTATTATATATATATTATATTATAATATATATATATATATAGTAGTCCCTTCCAATTCATGGGGGACCCGTTTTGGACCCTCCCCCCCAAGAATAGCCCCATTGGGTAGAATGGCTGTGCGTTCCTGCATGCGGTGCTGCATACACGCCTCAGGCGCTTGCAGAGTTTTGTCCCTCACTGCTTGCCGTCCACAAAAGACCAAGACTGCAGATGGCAAGTCCGTGAACGGTGAGGGACGAGAGTATATGCATTCGCACACATAGTGGGGGAAGGAAAAAAAAACCCTTGGGTGGCTGTGCATACTGTCACTGTCTCACCAGATTTGGCCAGGTGTATGTTAACACCGGCTGTTCATATTGCAATTTAGCAGACAAGGTTGTGTTTGAACCTGAGAAATGTGAGGACAGTCCCCTCAAACTCACTTTGGCGTGTCTAGACAAGCCCATGATCACTGTGCATCAGGCTAACCCGAAGGTAAGCTGGGTTTTCCTGTTAGTCTAGACCAGGGGTGGGGGATCTATGGCCCTCCAGGTTCTGACAAATTACTATTCCCATCATGCCTCATCATGGGATTGATAGTAGCTTCACTGCTTTTGGTGATGCTACATGTACTGTCACTATAAAGAGAGGAGCTACAATAGGGAGTCCAGGTGGCGCAGTGGTTAAGTGCTGGCACTGCAGCCACAATGTTGTGAGTTTGATCCTAGAGGAGGGCTCCAAGGTTGACTCAGCCTTCCATCCTTTTGTAGGTTAGTAAAATGAGTACCCAGCTTGTTGGAGGCAACTAGCGTAGAGATTGTAAACTGCTTAGCGAGTGCTGAGTTCACTAGGAAGCGGTATAGAAATGTAAAATGCTATTGATGCTACAACCAAGCCCTCATGAGCCTGGCTAAAACATTCTTCAGCTTGGCAGGTGGTGAGCCATGATAGAAAGAGTAGTTCATGAGAACGTGGAGGGCTGTAGGTTCTCCACCCCTGGGCCAGACAATAACCCCTAATCGCATGTCTGGGTGCCCATTTCTGACTTCAGCGGAAGCCACAGTGCACTGGGCAATCTTTACATGGAGCTCCTGCCCATGAGGAAGTGGTAGCAATGGCTCCGAAAGCCAAACAGGTCAGTGGGGCCAAAGTGGTGTTGGCCCAGTTGGCTCATGTGCACCATGATGTGTCATCTCACCAGGTTTGGTCTGGTGCATGTAGTTGCAATTGTGGCTGGTCCAGAGCTAGTCCAGGGCATAAAATTCTGGACTGACCCCAGATTAAGTGGCTGCTCTAGATGCTCCCGTATTATAAGGTAGCTTCATACATTAATACACTTCACTTCTGTCCCAGCTAGCTTGGATATGAACACTTGTCATTGAAGTATGGCTCTGAAGGACTCGTCACCTGTGTGTATATGTGTCTTCAAGTTGCCTGTTGACTTATGATGACCCCATGAATATCATAGGGTTTTCTTAGGCAAGGAGTACTCAGAGGTGGTTTTGCTTGGTTGTTTCTCTGAAATTTAGCCTACAGCACCTGAGATTTGTTGGTGGTCTCTCATCCAAGTATTAATTTGAGCTGATCCTGCTCAGCTTCCAAGATTAGGTGGGATCTGGTGTTCTTGGGGTATTTAGGCCACTCACTACCTAGCAACTCAGAAATGAAAGACATCGAAAGAACAGCTCTTTTTAATCCATACAGCCAGGTTGATTGATGTGTGTGCTATTCAGCTTCAATATTCATGCATAAAATTGTCCAAAAGTAGTGTGTTTAATCAGTGCCAGTGATCTCGTATCTTATTAAAATAAAACTGAGATGTTTTCCCTCTCCTTACTCTTCTGCCACTCCAGTTTCGAAAGCTTGAAGCTATTTATAGGGGGCCATAAAAGAAGGCTGATAAAATGAAGTAGCCCAAAAATGCCTCCAGGCCAAGAGGAAGAATACAGAAGCCAAGGCAGTGGGAGGGTTACATTGCCTGCAGGCAAAGCTTTGCAAGCTTGGAAAGGGTTTGCTGGTGGATCCTGTCAGGATGTGCTGAGGAAATAATAAAACTGAAGAGTGTCCGATTGAGTTTCAGCCAAGAAACAGAAGGCAGTGATCTTATCTACCATGGGATAGTACTGTTTCTGTACTGTTGTACTGTTTGAAAGTATCTTTTGTGAGCCACCTTGGGGTCCAATTTAGGAGAAAGGCAGTCAATAATAATAATAATAAAAAGAAGAAGAAGGAGTTGGAAGAGAGCACAAGGGGTATCTACTCCGACTCCATTCTGCCATGCAAGAAGGCATCATCCAATCACTTCCGACAGATGACCATCCAGCCGTGGCTTAAAAACCTCCAAAGAAGGAGACTCTACCACCCTCTGAGGCAGCATATTCCACTGTCAAAGACCTCTTATTATCAGGATGTTCTTTCTAATATCTAGGTGGAATCTCTTTTACTGTAGCTTGACTCCGTTGCTCCATGTCCTGGTCTCTGGAGCAGCAGAAGACAAGCTTGCTCCATCCTCCATATGACAGCCCTTCAAATATTTATACAGGGCTATTATGTCTGTTCTTAACCTTCTCTTCTCCAGACTAACATACCCAGCTCCCTAAGCTGATCCTCATAGGGCTTGGTGGTTTCCAGACCCATTACCATTTTGGTCACGTTCCTCTGGACATGCTCCATCTTCTCAACATCCTTCTTGAATTGTAGTGTCCAGAACTGGGCACAGGATTATTCCAGGTGAGGCCTGACCAAAGCAGAATAGAGTGGCACTATGACTTCCCTTGCACTCCTATTGATGTAGCCTAGAATTGTATTATTATTATTGTTATTGTTGTTGTTGTTGAGCTTGGAGGAAATCTTGTTGGTGGTTGACCAGCAGCAACAGTGCAACTTGATAGGCTTGTTCCAGAGACAAATGAATTGTGGAAATGGATTCCATGCTGGATGAGTTCTGACAAGCTTCTGCTAATTCATGCCTCCTGCTGACCAGCTGCCCTGGGATCCAGGGAGGGAAGGATTTCTTCGGCTGGATTCAGCTGTTCACATGGCGCTTGCCAGATTGGTAGTGCAAAAAGCTGAGCAGAGTAATAGTGCATGGCTGAGAGGCTGACTTCTCTCTTCCACTATTCTTATCCAAGACTGTGTCGCACGAGGCTGCCAAAGCAGAATTACAGCAGGATAGTAGCACCTGTGTCTGTACCTTATCTAATGATGCTGTCTCTATCCTGTAGCTGCTTAGAATCTTAGAATCATAGAATCATAGAGTTGGAAGAGACCACAAGGGCCATCCAGTCCAACTCCCTGCCATGCAGGAACTCCCAATCAAAGTATCTGTTGCTGGAGCGCTGCTTTTCATCGATGGACAAAACCTGTCAATGTCTCCCCATCTCACTGCTTTTCCACTCTTGATTCACATGTGATAAGTTCCTCCTGCTGCCGTTCCAATACGCAGGCAGACTTGTGGTGTGAGTGATTCTGGTTGTCTCCCCCTTCTATTCCCAAGCAGGATGTTTTTCTTTTTCTTTTTCTTTTTCAATTCCTTTTCTTTTCTTTTTTACTTAATCAATTGCTGCGACTATGCAATTGGGGGGAAAAAAGACCAAAGCGTTTTGCTGGGAAGGGCATAGGGCAAGAAGGTGGTTATGAAGGCTGGTGTGCAGAAGACAGGACTGGGACTATAGCAGCTCCGTGGCACTTTTAAAGAGCTGTACAAAAATGAGTGTCCCTGTACCGATATGGTTGCATTTCCTACACAAACATGATTGTGGCACCATAGCAGCCTGTTGTGAGAAAATCCTCCATCTCTCTTCCTCTCTCGCTCTCTTTCTTTTCACCACCGTAATGTAATGCTGCTGCGGAGTGTGGAACAAAACTAGCCCAAATACCTCTTCTGTTGTGATGGGAACATCTTTACTTTTACAATTTGTTCCAAACAAGTGAGGGGGACAAATTTAGTTTTTTAAACCCCATAAGAAATGATGGGGACACACTTACATTTTAAACCACGAAGAGAGAGGGAAACAATTCCTTTTTGAAAGCTACAACAAATGATGGTAACAAATATTTTTTAGAATTGCAAGAGATGATGGGAATATGTCTAGTTTTTTTAAACTAAAGCGGCAGGAACAAATTGACTTTTTGAACACTAGAAGGAGTGGTGGGAAGGATGTACATTTAAAACTCTACAACAAATGATAGGGACACATTTGCTTTTTAAACACAAAAAATGACGGGGACACATTTAGTTTAGTTAAGCATAGCAACAAGTAATCAGAATAAATTGCTTAGTGCTTTACTGCATAAGCGCCATTCTTGCCGCAATCGCAATTCTCAGTGAAAACAGAATTATTCCTGTTTATACTCACCGCATCACCAAAGGCCTTCACAATTGTGCGACTGCTGCCATTGCACTTTCTTCCTGACTCTCCCTTAACCCCATCTCTATGCTCTATGGCAGGGGTAGGCAACCTTTCCCCTTTAAGGGCCGAGGAACTTCAGCTCCCAGAAGCCTCAGCCATGTTGGCCAATAGTCCCATGTTGGCCAATAGCTCCTGGGATTCTGGGAGCTGAAGTCCCTCGGCCCTTAAAGGGGAAAGGTTGCCTACCCCTGCTCTATGGTCTAACCAACATACTTTCTGTTTATATATATATATATATATATATACACACACATATATATATATTCAGCACAATTTCAGAGCTCTGCTACTGTAATTTAAATGTTTTTTTTTAAAGAGAAGAAATGAGTGATGGAATTGGGAAGGGGGGATATTGATCCTATATGACTGGCAATAACACAACTGCCCCAGCAGATGTGTTTCACAACTGAGGATTTGCACTATTGGGAGCTCATTGATGGGATTTCCCTATCAATGAAAAGGGACATGCTCATCGTAGTTAGAGGATGCAGCACTTATGGGTTGGAGGTGTTGCCATGCAATAATTATTGCCCAAATGTCTTTTTTTATGGATCTAATTGTGATTTAAAAGCCACGTATAGTTATCTCCTTGGTAATCGCTGCCACATGTAACAAAAACAAACCCTTTTTCAAAAGTAACTCTCTTTCAGCCTTGTGGTCCAGTGCCAATTCTGGAGCACTGGACAACTGGGATGCCAAGGTGGGTGATGCTTTGTGTCAAGTGTAGATTTCTAGGGTGGGAAATGATGCCGATTTCTGAGAAATGGCAGTGGGTGTACCCAGAATGAGATGGCACAGGAGATGGTTTGAATTCCTGGTGCAATGGAGATGCCTTTGCATGAGACATTATCTCTTAGGGTCAGGAGCTAGGCTGTCATTCTGCACAGCAGTAACAATATCATTATATATATATACACATTGCATGGGCTTGAGCTACAGTGGCAGGGTTAGAGGGAACAGCTAGTGGGTTTCACACTGCTGGGATCTGTCTTTAAGATGCATTGAGGTTTGAACAGTTCTTCGGATAATTGTCAGGTTGAGATGCAATCCAGCAAGATGCAAGCTCACCTGTCAAGTGAGAAAAGTTGAGAAGGGAGAGTTTAGCAAGCAGCTTTCCGGGGACTACAGTTCCCAGAATCCCCCCTCCCCAGCCAACAGAACCAGCAATCAATTCTTCAAGCTCTGTAGGAGATTTCACGCATTTATGTATTTTCTTCACTATCCTGTCCTTTTCTCTGAAATGGAACTCCAGGGGTCTTACAAAAATGAAAACAAAGTACAATAACATCCAAAATCCAAAAAAACAGCAATACCTTTATTGGACCAACTAAAATGCAGAAAATATATGATGCAAGATTTTGAAGCTCCCCTGGCTTTTTTTCTCAGGCAAAGATATTGAAAATCATGCAAGGCAAAGAAAAAGATGATGATGTTGGGGCCACAGGGCTATGTTTTGTCAAGATGTTGCTATTGTTGCTCAAGAGAGCAAGACAAGATCTCCAAGGAAGTATCTTTTTGGGCTCCTAATGGAGTTTAAATTTTATTTCCTGGACTTTACTACTCTTTGTTTTTCAGAGCCTGCATGACCAAAAGAGAGGAATGGCCTCTGTCTACATAAATATCCTTCCCTACCATTTTAACTGAC
>CM034710.1:126510165-126534303 GCA_020142125.1 Phrynosoma platyrhinos | reverse complement strand
TGCGCGGCCGTGCGCATCACACCACCATTTTGTTTTCCAAAATGGCAGCCGCGATGCGTTTGCGCATGCGTAGGAGTACTGCACATGCACAAACACGTTGCGGGCACCATTTTGGAAAACAAAATGGTGGCCGTGGCATGCGTGGAGGCGGTGGCGGCAGCAGCGGCAGCGTGTATGGGGGTTGGCGTGCTCGCGTGAGCGCGCACGCTGCCGTCCCCCCCCTCCGGCCTGCTGGAAGGGACGACTTCGAGGGACCGGCTCCCGGTTCAAAAAGGTTGCCTACTCCTGTTTTAGACTGTAATGGCCAGAACCACCCAGACGTTTTGAAAGTAGTAGCCCAACAAGTAACTCTTCCTAGCTCTGTTTTGGCCTTATGTGCATGGAGTCCTCAAGCAATGAATATTGAGAGTTGGGAAGAACAGGTTTGCATAGATACATCTGAATGGATTTCACATATTTGAAGACCCCCCTGCCTTCCTAGAGGTCAAACAATTGTTTTACAAATTTTGAATGGCCCAAAATGGCCATTAATGCTCTCCCCAAAACATGGTGAAAACGGCCCCATGCCCCTAGAGAACATTTTGAGGCAAAAAACCCAAGCAGGGCAACCGCAAACATGACCGTAGGATGCTCCCCTGGGTTACACAGTGTTCCCATAGGGTTGCCGGAATGAAACCTGGAGCCAGCTCTCCTGCATTTAATGATTGCGTAGAAGTGTCGATTTAAGCCGGTTGTCGCTTGTTATTTGGTTGTGCGGCAAGCGGCAACTGGCTGAAATCCTATCTCCTACACAACCATTCAAGCTGTAGGAGCCATCTCCAGTTTTCATTTAGGCGGTTCACTTTGCATGGGAAGATTCCTGCTACACAACGCCAGCGAAAGATGTTCGCTTATGTTGTTGTAAGCCTTAAGTTGTGGGAGGTGGAGGAAGAGACCAAGCGTGCCAATCTGAGATATTTAGAAGTATAACAATAACAGTAATAAACATAACAATGCTGATAACCACAGGGAGCAATCAAGCAAGGAATTCACATTTCTTCCTTCTTGGAGCTGAATTGTCCCCATCGCCATGCTCTCCCTTTTCCTCGGTCCTTACATCAGTTGTATTTTGTTGTTGTTGTTGCTAATATCCCAAGGGTCAGCAAATTCCCCTCGTAAAATCCACCAACAACAGGCCCAAACTTTGCTTTTATTTATTACGGATGGCTGTCTTGGGGTTGTAAACAATCCTTGGCCAGTTTGCTCAATCCTTTCCAGACACATGTTATTCATTGCAAAGCAACGGTTGTGAAAGAGGAAGAAAACCCACCATGAGTAATTGTTCTTGAATCATTATTATTTCCCCCAGCATCCCTTTTCGCTTAGGTTTCTCCTGGCAACCTGGACTGAACAATTCCTTGCTTTGGGGGAGGTTTCCAATCATTTCTAACTTAAGGGGTGCACCCATAAGTCATTTTTGGGACAAAAATGGAGAAGCTCAAAAGATGGATTGCTCTCCACCCCTGGTCCTTGAAATCTGTATCTCCAGGGCTCACTTGGGCTGCATCTACACTGTAGAATTAATGCAGTTTGACACTGCTTTAACTGCTATGGCCCCACGTTATGCAGGGTGACTAGATGTCCTAACCTCAAAGGAGGACAAGGCACCGCTACATGTTGGATATTAAAGGAAAACGTAGGACATTACCAATTAAAAGCTACAAACACTCATCTAAATATAAGTTCATGCTTCTTAGTCATGCACAAAATGGAGGACATTTTGGATTTCCTCCTGGACAGAAGGTTGAAATGTACGGCATGAGAAGGAGGATGTCTGGTCACCCTGCATGTTATAAAATTCTGCGATTTGTAGTTTTGTGAGGTATTGAGGCTTCTCTGTCAGAGAGCTCAACAAACTACAAATCCCTGGATAGCACAGCATGGAGTCATGGCAGTTAAAGCAGTGTCAAACTGCATTATTTCTGCAGTGTGGCAGCAGCCTTGATCCTCCTTGGAAGAACTAGAGGAATAGCATACATATGAATAGGGCAATTGGGAATTCAGTCCAGACACAGCCTTTGTACGCTTGCTAGGGCAGCTGAGGCAGGCCAAGGAATTGTTGGAGGAACTGGTCTCCCAATTCAGGACAAATTCTTCCCCAAAAAGGGGGCCTATCTGAGGATATTACAGGTGGCTTGGTTTTGCACCCAGATCATACCAAGCATTTGATACGGTTTTGCTCCTCACTGCAAACCACCTGGAGTGAGTTAGTACATTGCATAATGGAAATGAACTTGAGCACAACGGCCCTCTAAGTAATGCTCCTAACCGAGCTTGGCAAAGTTACTCTTTTGAATGACCAATTCCAGAAGATCCGGGGAGTGATTATGCAAGTAAGTAATTCCTTTTCTTTGAAAAAGGTCTGGCTAGCAAGGGACCATTGGGACAACTGTTTTACATTTGTCTCATTTTGCCTTCTCTTCTGCACTATTGATATTTCTCTCCCTAAATCCATTATTATTATTATTATTATCCATCAATGTATGTGTACACTCATCTATTTGCCATCACTTTTGCTTAGAACGCTGTCCACCATCAGAGGCAATTGAGCGTATCAAACTCAGCTGGAAAATACATGTTTTTTTCCTTCTTTTGGATTCCAATACACTTCTCCTTCCTGCCCAAAGTAGTGGTATTTTGCAATCCTAGGGAGATATCTGATAGTTTATCCCTTGAACACACTGTTTTGTCCATCTCTTGAAAGTTGCTTGAGCCATCAGGGCTAGCAGCAATAGTTATGTGCTCATGTAGCATGGTCTCAAGGTAAGTCCATTGCATTTGACTACCTAATTGTGAAAGGAAGAATTAGTTAATTGTACTTATATCCCACCTTACTCCAAAAATGGGAAGCAAGGGCAGTATGTAGGTGGTGAACAGGCAAGGTGAAATTATTTTCTTTTGTTAAAGATCACAACGGAAGAGTCAGACGGATGATCTAGGAGACACAACTGAACACCAAGGGCCTAAATCCAATTCTTAGCCCCGACTAGAATAGACCTATTGAATCAATGAAGATACGGGGGTGTTGACTCACCGAATTCTTTTTGGATCTACCCTGGTTGAGATCAGCAATTAGATTGAGGCCATGATGTCTGCATTTCTGCTGCAGATCTCATTTTTAAATAGGTTTGGATCTGAATTGAGTGTTGTAGGCATTGGAGTCTTTGCAAAAGTTGGGGGAGATTTAGGGGAGTTTTTATGTACTGTGCATTAAAACAACAACCCATGGACAATATGCAAGCTACATTTGTATCTTCAGCCATGCATACTGCAATGAGCAGGATTACAACTTGGTGTACCTACACCTTGGTCAGATCCAAGTTCTTCTAGCAATCTGAGTTTCACCACAGGATATTGCTGTGGATGCATTTCCATGAATGGGAAGAAGGCAAAAAATTTTGATGTTGGAAGAGATCTCTGCAGATGATACATTGTACTGACCAAGCTGGGCTGTAATCATAAATGCTTGCAAGCCTATTGTATATTAAAGCAAAGAACAGTTGGGAAATCAAGGTGAACTGCTGAATGTCTGGGGTTCCCTTATCTAAAAGGGCTTCCTAGCAAATAGACATGATATCTCAGGACTGAGGTCTTCCCTCTTTGTTTCACTTAGATGGATGTCTGCCAAGAACCTCTGTTCTTCTAGGCAAGCATGGCATCTGTCTAATCTGCACTGCAGAAATAATGCAGTTTGTCACCGCTTTAACTGCCATGGTTCAATGCTATGGAATTCTATGATTTGTAGTTTTGTGAGATATTTAGCTTTCTCTGTCAGAGAGTTCTGGTGCCACAACAAAGTACAAATCCCAGGATTCCATTGCATTGAACCATGGCAGTTAAAGTGGTGTCAAACTGCATTATTTCTGCAGTGCAGATTAGGCTCACTGTCAGGAAAGGCTCAGAGAGGTGACCCAAATTTCAAAACCTTGGTTTTCTTCACAGCATAACTTTGGTGCCAGTTGTCTTGCTACGCATAGCTTCTGTATGTGTGATTTACTGAGCAGACACATAATAGTGCTCTCAAATAAGTCTAGGTGTGGGACTCATCCTACCTTTAACTGCATTCATTTCCAGCTTTCATATCAGCCGTCTTTGGTATTCACCCAAAGCTATAAAGTTATTATAATGCTTCTGTGAAATGGAGCAATAATAGATATATGAAAAAAATAGGATGTTAAGAGCAGTGGTAAAATTCTGCTTTCGCTTTTGCAAGAGCAAGTGCATAGGCCATATGATTAGGATGAAATATTGGAAAGTGTGCGGACAAGGCATAGAGAAGTCCAGAGTGCAAAGAAGTTGTTCTTGGACTACAAATCCCCCAGTCCTCTGAGATTCTGGGAGATGTAGTACTACTGGCTAGCAAAGGGATTCTGGACGTCGTAGCCATGAAACTAACCTTTCCAAACTCAACATAATGCAGGGGGCTGAATAAGGTTTTACATGTTCTGGGATAAGGGTTTAGTGTGTGTGTGTGTGTGTGTGTGTGTGTGTGTGTGTGTGTGTGTGTGCGTATTAGGGGTTTAGGTCTCAATGCTCTTGAATAACCCTTTACCTTTCCATAGAACTAGCTGAAGCAGCAAATACAATGCAAACGTATAAAACTGCAGAACCAATTATGCAAAAGACAATCACAAGTGTGCAAATTTGTATAATTTATATCAATCATAGGATCCATCTTTTCTTAGTGAAACAATATTTAAAAATTTACACAGTGCACACTGCTTTGCTTGTACAGTCAAGCCACTGGTTCATCTATTTTTCTTTCCCCGTAGGCAGTGCCATGTCTCTCATAGGCCATCCTTATTTCTGGGGGCCCATCCACACCATGCAGCTAAAGCACTGTTATCCCACTTTAATTGCCATGGCTCCATCTTGTGGGATCCTGGAATTTGTAGTTCGGGGATGCACTAGAGCTCTCTGGCTGAGAATTCTAAATGTCCCTCCCTACACTGCAAATCCCAGGATTCCATAGGGCAGCAACATAGCCATTAATGTGTAATCATAGTGCTATAATTCTCTAGTGTGAATGGTCCCTGGGGCACATTACTCCAATATTTTCCTCTTATGGCCATTTCAATCAGTTGATCAGGATCTATGCAGGTAAGTTGGTTTTTAAATTGACATGTTCACTATCATGATTTCTCCCAAGAATTCTGGGAATTTATTTTCTCTCTCCCCCTCCTTTTTTTTTTTTTTTTTTTTTTGCAGGGAAGTAATGGATGCTGAAGTTCCATTTTGAGGGGCACAATAGTTTCATTGCATGATTTCATTGACAAAGGCAGGGATTTTCTGTGGACTTGGCTGCAAGAACCTTATTATGACATTATTTAATAATTAGAGGTATGTACAGAAAATTGCAGCTATAATACACTGGTCACAGTTTATTTAGCTAAGGGTTGTTTTGCTCCCAGAGTTTGGATTGCTAAATGGAAAGAAGGAAGAAGCTGACCTTAGCACACAGGCCATGCCAACATGAGAGACCGAAAGCATTCCCTCTGTCCATGTAACTGTAGTTATTCCAATTCCCAGGACTCCTTGGGTAATGACCATTAACATACTAGAAAACCAAGATCAGGTTGCAATTGGGAGGTAAACCTTCATACATTTCGTGACTGCAGACAGAAATGAAGAATTTGAGCTTTTCCCCTTCCTTGCTGAGAGTAAGTAAATCAAAAACTATGCAGTTCTTGAAGATAATATATCAAGTTTGGGGTATATTCTGTGCAAACAAAAATTGAATGTGGTCTTTTTATGCAGCAAATAACATTTTCTGCATAGAAATGTTTTCTGTGCAGTAAATACTTCATTCTCCGCATGTAGCTTGCTTTCTGTGCAGAAAATGATGTTTTGCTGAAAATGATCTACATGGCTGGGAAATGTGGTTTTCTGTGCCGAAAAGTTGAAAACTGCTGTTTTCTGTAAAGGAAACTAATTTTTATTTTCCTGAACAAATCTTGTTTTCTGTGCAGGAAACCTGTTTTTTTGCACACTCAAAAGACCCACATCCATTTTTCAGGAAGAATATGTCCCGAACTGGTAAAATTCTTCCTCATCTTGGGTTCCCCTTGTTAGGCTTTCTCAATACTCAAGGAAAGCCATTTTGCAACCATTTAAAAAAATCTGGCCAAGCATTCTTTCCAGAGGGATCCAATGCAAAGGAACACCTTTGAGGGTCACTGAGAGAAAGAAATTGGTAGCATGTGCTTACATAGTTGCTTCCTGGACCCAGCTAACTGCAGTTAATGAGATTCTTTCTTTGGCGAACTTGGGCTGCATCTGTCAGAGAGCTCTGGTGCCACAACAAACTACAGTTCCCAGAATTCCATAGCATTGAATTCTGGGATCTGTCATTTTGTGAGCTATTTAGCCTTTTTTTGTCAGAGAGCTCCAGTGCCACAACCAACTACAAATCCCAGGGTTCGGTAGGATGCAGTCATGGCAGTTAAAATGGTTTCAAACTGTATTAATTTTTGCAGTGTGGCAGCAGGCTAGAACCGTCCCTAAGAAAGCATTTTCGAACTCCCGGAACAGAACGAGAAAAAGTAACAAGGAAATGTTACTTGTTTCTTGAAGAATGTTAATGGTGTTACCAGTAGTTGCTTTGGACAGAAAGGAACTATCTTATGCTGTTGTTATCTGAAAGAATAATGCATTGCAGGCAACAGGATTGCTTATAATGCATTACTTCCAAGCTGTATGCTCAACCAGGCTACAATTCCCAGGATCCTTTGGTGGTGGTGGGGAACCATGACAGTTGAATGGGTATAAAGCTAGTAGGATGTCATAGTACAGATATATCCCCCAGAAGCAGGAAGCATCATAGTGATCTGAAGCTGGAGCAACCAGCTACCTGCTGCTTTCTTGCCCCTAAACTAAGCTCCTTACTTATAGCATTTTCAAAGAACACTTTCCATCTTTATTTCCATGTGGTAGTTTAGTTGTTCAAGTGGGTTACCGCAAAGCCATGCTGTTTGGATGGAAGATTGCCTATCAATTCCTATAGGAACATACAATGAAGACCTTATGGAACTGGGTCTGAATCAAGGAAGGAGCCATGATTCAAGCTCAGATTCACACTCAAACTTAGCTACAACCAGCAAGAAAGAATTCACTGCTCTGAGTCCATCTTGGGTGGATCTATCAGATGACAAACCAATTTTGTTGCAAGAAAAGGGGAACCCACAAACACCCCAAGGCAGCTTGTACCCCTAAAGGGCAAGACCGATCAACCCTTGGCCCACTTGGTCCTGAAACATGGCACATGGACAATTCTCTTCTGTTTGTGTTGTGCTTTAGATCAACTCTATAGAGCGCCCCTGGGTACATCCTTGTAAACTGAGTATTTCCTTCATTTTCAAACCAGCATCACGAATTCTGATGGGGTCTAGAGATCCCACACCATCATTAACACTTTGGGATAGAGACCATGGAGCAAAATGTGTGTGATCATCAGACAAGTGGCCTTCATTTCCCCAGAGAACTTGATTTCTTGTTCCAAAGAACAAGGAGGGAAACAACTGTCTGTAGGCCATTTTGTGATTGGCAGGGTATTCCTTTGAACACTCAGAGCTTCCTGGAAACCTCCTCTTTGAACATCGAACCATCTTCTCCCTCCTCCATTTACATCACTGTCTCCTTTTCTTCTTCAACAAGTACCGTTGGCTTGTCTCCATTGTAGAGTCCTGAACCGTTGAGATACTCTTCATCTTTGTTATATTGTTCTGGCCCAGAGGAAGGCATGGAATTCTCTGAAATGGAGCCATTTTTGACATATCCGGGCAAATTCCGATGTCCGTTGAGGGACCCTGGAATGAGTCTCGTGTTCAGATGGAGGGGGATCCCCCCTCTCGCGGTCACATTTGTGACACTGGTGTGGGACACCATGGGTCCATAGCTGTACGTGGTGCTCCCACTACGGGCTTTCCTTTTAAAGTCAAGCGCTAACGTCCATCTGCTCCATGACTTCTTTATTTCTGCTTGAACCTGACAAAGTCAAAAAAGAGAAAGTAAACTTATTGAGGGATGGGGAGCAGGGGAAGGTTTTGAGAGTGATGCCATTTTGAAAGAAATTGTGGGCTGTGCAATTTGTTCTTTCCCAAGTGAGATGTCCAACAACAATTTAGCAACTAGGAGTATCAATTTTTGATCACTGCATTCTTGCTTGCAAACATGAATAGTTTCAAAAGTTATCATCTTCCCACTGGCTGAGATTATGAGAGTTTTCGGTAATTTTGTGGCGATTTATTACAAAGAACATGAATTTCGCAAAAAAATTCATCTTGTGCAAAGCAAACAAATAAATCATTCTTGGATTTTGCACAAAACATGTTTTATGTGCAAAAAATGAATGCATTTGTCACAAAATACACAATTTTCTGTGTAAAACCATGTTTTTGAACAAGCACATATTTCACAAACAATCCTGATATATTAAAAATTTCATAGTGGTTGAACTTTTTCTCAACAAAATAGCTCACTGTGTTCAGACACTTTTCCTCAAGAAGCATGAGAAAATCTCTGAGTATTTTGTATGTCCCTCATAAAAACTAGAAAGAATATTAACATTGTCATCTGGGCCTTGGCAGACGGCTTAAAAAGCCGTCCTCGGGGCAAGGAAGGGGAGGGGCAGCCGCATGCTCGGCACCCCTTCCTCCTCCCGAGGTCGTCCTCGGAGCCGCCGGCCCTCTGTATGGCCGGCGCTCCAGCGACAACCTCCCGCCGCAGCGTCCAGACACGCTGTGGCGGAAAAGTCAGCGAAAGTGCGCCGCAAGCTTTTGCGGCACACTTTCGCTGACTTGTGAAAGGAGCGCTATTTTAGCGCTCCTTTCAGGGGCGGCAAAGGTGCGCCGCAGGATTGAGGCGTGGGGATGCCTCGGTCCCGCGGCGCACCTTCCCAGGGCGGCCCCGTGCCGCCAGTCTGCTTAGGCCCATTTGATTAAAGAAATCTTTAGTCAAAGAAGTTTAGTCAGTTTTTCAGCTAATTGATTAATTCAGGCTTTTTCCTTTATCCAAAGCAATACTGTCTATCTGCTTTAGCAGGGATTCTCTGTTTCAGGGTGCGATCCTTTCCATCACTTGCTACCTGATCCTTTTCGCATGTGATGTTGGGGACTGAATCTGGAACTTTCTACTTGCCAGGTTTGTGTTGTACCACTGAGCTGTGTGGCCCACCTGCGAAAGATGGCAGGTGGACAAGTTTCTCTCAAAAGAAAGGCTTCAGGTTCCTCAAGCACAACCTTCTGCCTCTTCCACCTTCTGAGATGGTTTGTGGCATTTTAGTTGCCCACATCATCCAAACATGTGATATAATAGCCATCTTTAAATATCTGAAGGATGTAATGTAAATGATATTTCCTCTTGCTGCTCTAGAGGTTAGGACCTAAAGCAATGGACTGAAATTGGAAACTGGAAGAGATTCCACCTAAACATTGGGAAGAACGTCCTGATGGTAAAGATGCTGAACAATGCAATAGAGGATGGTGCTCCCTCTTTGTTTGGGAGTCTTTAAACAGAGTATGTTTAAAGCCCAGAATATGCTGACCAGTGCAGACAAGGTCTTAGAGACAGAGGCCATAATCAAAGTTGGAAGACATTGCCCTGTTTTTGGACTACAATTCCTCAAATTCTCCCAGCCAGTTTGGAGTCCAAGTCACTTGTGCCAACACTGGAAGTGACAGCAGAGAAAAGTGAATTTCAGACTGTCTTAGACTGTTGCGTTTCATGGACAGATTTCCCTGTTTTTGCAAGTGAACATGTTTTACTTCATAAATAAAGAGGATTCAATTGGCCCTCCACATTGGTGGCTTTGATTTTTGCGGATCTGATTATTCACGGATTTGATTAATATGTTCTCTAGGAATCTCTAGGTCTCCAGCAAGAAATTGACCATAGAGTCACTCTGGAGGACCTTGAGATTCCAAGAGAAAATACTTCTGTAGGCATTTGTAGGTCCTCCAGCACGGTTTTATGCTCAACTTCTGCCAGATGTTGACCATAGAGTTGTGTTGGAGGATCTAAATCAGGGGTAGGCAACCTTTCCCCTTTAAGGGCCGAGGGACTTCAGCTCCCAGAATCCCAGGAGCTATTGGCCAACATGGGACTACTGGCCAACATGGTTGAGGCTTCTGGGAGCTGAAGTCCCTCGGCCCTTAAAGGGGAAAGGTTGCCTCTTTGGCATCTCTTCCAGCTCAGCGTGTCCGGATGTTGAGCCAGAAGGACACCACTGGAGCGCCCATCTGGCAGACGGGCTGTCACTCCGATGACGTCCTCAGGAAGGGGATGGAGCGATGAGTGTCTGGCTGCCCCTCCTCTTCCTGGGATTGAAGATGGTGTTTTTCGCCATCTGCATCCCCCCAGAGTCTGCCTAAATATATGATAATGGTACTAAAAAAAAAAGAAACATTGACAGAAGAAATCACATTGATAATGGCAGCAGCACACAATTTGTGAGGTAGACACATGCAACTAGTAACCTCATGTGATGCATCTATTGCTGGATGGTACCATTTCAGACTATGGGAATCAGAAATGAGGTACTTTTAAATATTCAAAACTTTTTGCTTTTTGTTGCTTTTTAAATATTCAAAACTTGTCATCTTCATCTTCAACAGGTCAATAGCCTAGCAGACTGTCTCCTCAATATACTAGATTTGTTGTTTTTTAAAACAATCAAACCTTCAAAACAGTGTAGTCCTCCCTTTCCTTGCTCCAAGAAATGCCATAGTCCAGGGATAGAGACATCACATTCGGTTGCAATTGTGTAGTTTGGTTCTAAGAGACTTACCTCCCCATTGCAAAAACAATAGATAATGGCGACAAAAAATCCCTAGGAAGAAGAAGAAGAAATTAACATCCATCTAGCCTGGTCCAAAGCTGTTTGCAGAGTCTGAAAAGGTAACTGTTGGGCAAAAAAGCTCCAAAATTGCCTAACCATCATGCTTGCTAGCAATGGAAAGAATATTTGAAAATATTTTTTTGTGTTTTTTGTGGCTATGTGGCCATTTTCTAGAAGAGTTTATTCCTGGCGAAGTGTCAGGAATAAACTCATCTAGAACATGGCCACATTGCCTCCCAAAACCAGAAAAAACTATCGATGATGGCCCTAAAAGCCTTTGAATACACAATATTTGAAAAATGGTGGAAAAACAGGTTTCATGAGGTGTCAAGAAGCCCTGACAAGAAGAATCCTGGAGTAGCAAGGTTTTTCAGAATTCATGATGTATTCTATGCAAAATTTGCACATAATTGTTTTGTGCAAAAACACAGAAAATGATATGTCTGTGCAGAAATGTAATTTTCTGCTCAGAAAAGGCTGTTTTCTGTGCAGAAAATGCTGTAATTGGGGACTTCTTATGCACAAAACTCACATGCAGCACACAAATAATACTGGCACAAATTAACACAGAGTCTTCTGCATGCAAATTTTGTGCAGAGAATAAGTTCCAAATTGGAAATCATCTTCAAAAATGGTGAAGTTTTCAGAGATTTTCTTGCAATGTGAAGAAAATTGCTAAAAGTGTTGTTTCCTCCAACGCTTTTAGCCTGGTAGGGGATTCTATGGCTGTGTGCCCCCCCAGAGTGACACTTCCATGGTCTGGCTATTTGACATCTGGCATACATGTGACATTCTTGGATAGATGTTTTATCTTGTGAACCACCTTGAGTCCCTTTTTTGGGAGAAAGGTGGCATAAAAATGAATGAATTCATTAATTAATATAAATAAAAATAGATGTTGGTGCACCTTGAAACAATTGCCCCCCCCCCCCACCTGAGCCCTGAATAAGTTCCCTTGCTAGGACCTGTTCCTCAATAATCACTGTTATTCATCATTTTAAATCCTCATAGCATAGTATTGAACAATGGCATTATGGAAAAAGTGGTGGTTCCTGGTTAGCATTGCTATCTACTGGGAGCAGTACTGCAGCCAAGGTCTACTAAAGTCTAGGTCTCCCTTATTTGAAATGCTTGGCACTAGAAGTGTTTTTGGATTTCGAGCCCCCCCCCCCCCATGGAATATGTGCATATACATGATGAGATCTTAGAGATGACACCCAAGTCTAAACATGAAGTTCATTTTTGTTTCATATACACTTTATCCACAATGAAGGTAACTTTGCATATAATATTTTAAAATATGTTTGTGTATACTGGACCATATGAAAGCAAAGGTGTCACTATCTCAGCCATCCATGCGCACAATTTTGGATTTTGGAGTATTTCGGATTTCGGGTTTCCAGATAAGGGACACTCAGCCTGTATGAGATGGTCTGTCCTGTCACAAGATCTGCACAAAAATGGAGATGGCTCTCGGCAGCAAGAGCAGGGGGCCTTGGAGAGAAATACTACAATCTTAGAAGCATTGGTTTAAGACACATTTGAGAAAGGAGCCAGAGAGGTGGATGGCTCCGCTATGCTTTTCCAGCATATGCAACTGAGCCCAGAGAGTCCTTTCCCTCAAGACAGGACATGAATAGGAAGTCCTGTTTTCAAAAATGGCCTCTCTATGGCCCAGGAAGACCCCAAAACATGGTGAAAATGCGTCATGTCCCCTAGAGGGTTTGGAGGGGGACCAAAAACCTTTTTGGGACCAAATGTAGAGCATGTTCAGTGATGGGGTGTATTCTTCCAAGGTCTCCGGGAGACTAATGTAGTTCTTAGTCTGCCACAGTTGCCCATCCCAGATCTATTTGCTACCTCTGGGACTCAAGGAGGCTTATAAAAATTAAAATAAAATGGGAGTAGACAGCTAGCGAGACATGAACACAGAGCTGTGTAGACCTCCTGGGTTTAACACAGGGCAGCTGTCCTCTGCATAGGATGCGCCATACCTGGAAAGAGTTGAAGAGCATTTCATAGTGCATTTGAATTTGCCAGAGGATCCCTGACACTTCGGTGTACGGCATAGCCATAAAAACGATATAATGAACTCCAAAAAGAGGCATAAGGACCAGGGTAGATTTCAGCAGCTTCCTGCAGAAGAGAACAGAAGGAGGAGAAAGAATAAAGGACTCTGACTTGACCCAGAGAGCTTAGCTTGTTGGCATCCAGGGGCTGAGCTGGCTAGACTGGCACCAGATAAAATAATTGGTAATATAGCTGTTCCTTTCTGTGATGCTGGCATCCAGAGGTACTCAGTGACATTGCAAAGTGCTTTGCTTTTGGATCTTGAGACTCAAGACAAGGGGCATTCTGATTCTGCATAAATAATCACTGCATAAAAAACTTATCCGTGTGGTAGTTTAGAAAATCAGATCTCCAACTGTCTTGATATTAAGGCAATCAATCAATCAATCAATCAATCAATCAATCAAAAACTGACCTTAAAATAACAGACTTCCAAAATGCAAGACAATGGGCCCTTGGTATCCGCTGGAGTTTGGTTCCAGGAACACCCCACCCCATGAATACCAAAATTCATGGATGCTCATGCCCCATTATATACAATGGCATAGTAAAATGGTGCCCCTTATATAAAATGGCAAAACCAAGGTTTGCTTTTGGGATTTTTTAAAAAGAAATATATATATTTTCAAGCCATGCATGGTTGAATCCATAGATAAAGAATCCATGGATACAGAGGGCCGACTGTATTCGTGTCGGGATATACATACTTAAACAACTCCAAGCACAAAGATTACGTAGTATAAATTGCCACATAGAGAATTACAGGTTCCCCTCCCCACACACATTTGTGGCTTTGACTTTTGTGAATTTGATCATTTGCAGGTTTGATTAACATGTTCTCTCTAGGAATTGCTAGGTCCTCTAGAGAAAATACTTTATTATTATTATTATTATTATTATTATTATTATTATTATTATTATTATTAATTAAATTCTAGCAGATGTTGACCATAGAGTTCTGCTGGAGGACCTAGAGATTCTTAGAGTGGTATTCTCTCAGGTTAAAAAAGTAGGGTTTTTTTTATTTGCAGTTTTTCCACTTTCACAGAGTTCCTGTGTCCCTAACCCCAGCAAATGTGGAGTGCCCACTGTATATGTTGGTTGTGTGGTGCAACCCTTGTGTTGAATGGCAATGTTGCTCAAGGGAATGACAACTGAATATGCAAATCATTGCAAGAATTGTTAGAGTCCTGATGTTTCGTTTGTAGGCTTTGGCTCCATCTCTGAGATGGGAGATGATCTGTGAGCAGTTACAATTTGTGTGTCAGCTGGCAGAAAGACAATAATGTTAGCAAAAACAGGGCCATTGTGATTAGACCATTTCTCAAAATAGATCTGGCTGCTGGTGGATAAGTTGTGCATGCATCTTCAACTCTAGGTGCCTTTCTCCATACCTTAACTTTGCAGAAAATAGGGAAATATACTGTGTTGTTGTTGTGTGCCTTCAAGTTGTTTATCGACTTATGGCGAACCTACAATGGGATTTTCTTGGCACGTTTCTTCAGAGAAGGTTTGCCATTGCCTTCCCCTGAGGTTGAGAGAGTGTGACTTGCCCAAGTTCACCCAGTGGCTTTCCATGGCTGAGCTGGGATGTGAACCCTTTTCTCCAGAGTCATAATCCAAGGCTCAAACCATACACCATGTTGGCTCTTAAGTATACTATATCGTCAATGCTTAAGATTCTTTTATGATCTTGCATGGTATTTTCTCTGTGATAGCCTATGCTTGCTTGTAACTGAGTATATAAGACTGGCAACCTGATTTCTGAATGCAGAACACTCCATCATTTTTTCTGGTTACGCCACTCTCTTGCTCTAGCAACAAACATGAATACATCCAACCCACTTTTGTTAAGCCACACGAATACCCACAGCAATGTGCAACTCTGGGTACATCTCCACTGTAGAAATAATGCAGTTTGACACCACTTTAAGTGCTGTAGCTCCATGCTTTGGAATCCTAGGATGTGTCGTTTTACAAGGTCTTTACGCATCACTGCCAAAGAGGGCTGGTGCCTCACCAAACTACAAATCCCAGAATTATGTAGGATGGAGCCATGGCATTTAAAGTGATGTCAAACTGCATTATTACTACAATGTAGATGTATCCTATGAGTCAGAGTTTACTTGAAGGCACATCACAATAACAACAACGACAACAAGCATCTTGAAGAAGCAGCTCAGCAAAACAATGTGTGGGACACATTTCACAAAACCGCAAGTGGTGTCAAATTGCATTATTTCTACAGTGTAGATGCTCCCTCTGCTTCCACAACCGTCAACTTAATTTGGAGGTTCAAACATGTTAAAATATGCATTAATAAGACATCAACAGGGCCATGAGACATTTAGGCATCCATCCATCCATCCATCTATCTATCTATCATCTATCTATCTATCTATCTATCTATCTATCTATCTATCTATCTATCTATCTATCTATCTATCTCCGACTCAACAACCAATTAAACCTCATCATAGTTCTCCCCCCCAAAAAAAACTTCTTCCTATTTCTCCAATGGATTTTATAAATAGCACCCTTGCTTTGTAATTCCCCACTGCTTTCGACTGAGATCAGATATTTTCTGTTTCCAGCACTTTGTTGTTGTACAAGCCGGACTTTTGCAGACTTTGCTTGAATGTTATGGGATGAAACAGCTAACAATAGTCTTGATTTCCCTGTACCTTTGTGGAAACCCACACTTTGAATAAATACATTCAAGGGAAGATGAGAGTGCTTTAAAAATAAATTGGAACTAGCCTGAAGGCATCTCATCATCCTTGCCCTCCAGGGCACCTGCTTCTAGCAAAACCATCTGATGAGAAAGCTGCAGTCTTTCCCCCCAACAAGCTCCTGGCCATAGTCATGCTCACCTCGGTTGCCTTGAGGCAAAGTCAGTATGATACCTTCAACGTGGAATTGCCGTGGTTGAAAATTTCAGCAGGTTAAAAATACCTCCTAATGAACAACGGCAACAGGAGGCAATGCCCCATTGCAAATGTCCCATTGGTTGCCAGTCTATTTCTGAATACAAGTACAAGTTCTGGTTAAGACCTATAAAGCCCCCCCATAAAGCTCAGGTCTAGGCTAACTGAAGGACTGGACTCTCTCTCTTTTGAGATCTTCTGCGGGAGGCCCATCTCTCAAATGAAGAAAGCCAGGGACAAAGGAGAAGTTGGGAGGAAGAGAGAGAAACCAGGACATTTTAAAAGCAGCTGCATCTACGCTGCAGAAATTAGCAGTCTGACACTACTTTCACGGCCCTGGCTTCATCCTACAGAACCATTGGATTTGTAGGTTTGTGAGACATCAGTAGTCTTGGGCAGGGACGGTTGAAGATAATAATAATAATAATAATAATAATAATAATAATAATAATAATAATAATAATTTATACCCCGCCTATTTGAAAATCCAATGAAGGCAGCTAAAACATTTTAAAATCACATACAGTCCCAAAAACAATCCCTCCCCCCTTAAAACAATATTAAATCTGAAATAGATAAAATTACAAATGTAACCAATTGAAACTATAAAAATTTAAAACACATTATAGATCTTGTTAAAAACGGTGTAAAACTACAAATCCCAATATTCTGTGGGATGGAGCTACAGCCCTTAAAGTGGTGTTAAACTGCATTGTTTCTGCAGTGTAGATGCGCCCAAAGTGAGACAACAGAGAAGTAATCCAGACTGTCCAAACAGGAACAATTGGAGAGTTGGAGTAATGTAATTCTGCTGTGGAAGGAGCCTGAGTCTTTGGGATGGAAAGGAGACAGAAATTTAATAATGGTCATTTGAAGTCCAACCAAAGAAGCACGACCACCCAGGAAACCCCAGTTTGTTGCTCTGAGATTCCTATGGAGGATGGACGGGAAACAAAAGCAAAGAATCGCTTGCGAATGCCACGGACCTCCAGAGCATATCTCAGAAAGTATGACCAGAGATGGACATCTGGAACCATTTAGAAGCAGGGCTCCCTGCGGGAAGAGGATCTGACTGGAAATGATGCTGAGAAGGAGGAGGGAAGCGGTGGTGCCCTGCCAAGAGCGGCCGTGGCACCGCATGGAGGCAATTACCGAGGGGGCACCTTTGCCCGTAGGCTGAGGGCCTTTCCCTTCTCTGGCAACTGAGAAGAAGCCGCTCAGAGTCGGGGAACTGGAAAAACACCATCCAGAACAGACGGAGTGCATCCAAACCATAATGAATAACAAGCCTCAGAGAGCATGAAATAAATCCGTAGAGAAATGATAGGTCTCTTGACCAAGCTGGAAAACAATCCTGGGTATTTTTCCAAGGCTGGTTGCAGATTGCAGCCTCCCTCCTTCATGCTTCAAATTAAACATTTTCTTTCCAAATTCTCCAGGTTTGCTCCGCACCCCCTGCCTCATCCTCGTCTTCTCTCTCGAAACAAACGGGGCCAATTTGACAAAAGTGAACGGTTGGCTTGCCAGTGTTGCTCAGATGTGGCTCAACCGTTTGGGCTGAACAGAGGGCTTGTATGTTGGGTCCTGGAAATGCCACGTTCCTAACGCCTTGTCAAGCCAACGTTGCAGCCTAAGCAGATCTAAAAGCTTGATGACAGGTGTCGCTCGACATTTTTGTAGCAGTGCGTGGCGTCTTGTTGAAGGCCAAAACCACTTCTGAAAAAGCCAACATTTTCTTCTGACCAGGGATGGGCTGGGAAGGATCTGACATTTAGAAACCCAAAGCCAAAGTTGGTTGATGCTTTGGGTCTGTTTGTGAAATCCATCTCTTTCTTCACAACCTCTTGGACTGTTTTACTCCACTTGAAGTTTCCAATTGTTGGATCATTCTCAAGAAAATTCCTGGACTTCCCTACTGGGCAATTCTTCAGAAGATATGACTTTTATCACTGAATGACTATGCCATGCATCTGTTCCACCTCCCTAAATAACTCTAAAATAACTGGTTTGTGGACCTAGTGACTGTACATCCCTTGAAAATACCAGTTCTTGCTGTTGTTGTGTGTCTTCAAGTCATTTCCAAATTATGGCAACCCTATGACAGGTGTCATTATGGAATGTACAACAGACCATGCACAACTACAATACACAATGTGAAACTACAAACTAAAGTATAGGATTGTTGTTGTTGTTTTTGTTGTGTGCCTTCAAGTCGTTTCTGACTTATTATGGCAACTCTAAGGAGAAACCAATCATATGGTTTTCTTGGGATGTTTTGTTCAGAGGCGATTTGCCGTGGCCTCTGAAGCTAAGAGAGTGTGACTTGCCCAAGATCACCCAGTCAGTTTCCATGGCCGAGACGAGATTCGAACCCTAGTCTTCAGAGTTGTAGTCCAATGTTGAAACCATTACACTATGCTGGCTTTTGAAAATGCCACACCAGCTCATAATATTATAATCCACAGTCATCTGAACGCACAAAATATCCAAAACGTTGTCTCATGGAAGGTGGAGTGAGCTTATTTTCTGCTGCTCCAGAAGGCAGAATTCCAACCAGGGGGTTCAAATTACAAGAAGGGAGATTGAGGTTGCTGACACACTGTAGAATTAATGCATTTTGATACTGCTTTTAACTGTCGTGGCTCCATGCTATGGAACCCTGGGCTTTGTAGTTTGTTGTGGCCCCAGAACTTTCTGACAGAGAAAGCTTAATATCTCACAAAAATACAAATCTCAGCGTTCCATAGCATTCAGCCATGGCAGTTAAAGCGGTGTCAAACTGCATCAATTCTGCAGTGTAGATGCAGCCTCTGACTAAACACAAGGAAGACCTTCTTGAGATTAAAAGTTACTTGACAGTGGAACAGACTGCCAAGGAAAGTGGTGGATTCTCCTTCATTGGAGATTTTAAAGCAATGGTTAGATAGCCATCTCACAAGGATGCTTTGGTTGTGGCAGCGGGGATGGACTAAATGACCCTTGGTATCCCTTCCAGCTCTATGATCCTGTGACTTACCTATACTGTTGTCTTGTATCACATCTCCCTGCATTGGTCTCCCGGAGTTTGGTTGCTAGGACTCGTATAATTTTAATAAAAAGAATAAAATTTGCCTGGAAGAAAGGAAAAGAGAGAAAAGTAAAAGAGGAGTATTAGAGGGGAAAGATGAACTGAAACTCCTTTTCAGGTTATGATTCTTCACTGCCCCTCTCTTTTTTTTAGTGCTCAATAAACAGAGTGGGTGGTGAACAAAGCATTAAAACAATGCAAACTAAAAACAGTAAAACAATGGCAAAATAGCAAAAAATCCAAAATACAGGCACTCCCCACTTTTTGATGCTTCACTTTCCAACCACTCGTGCTTTCAACACTTGCAAACTGCAGACACGTTCCATTAATCTGACAGGGGTTCTGTCCTTTCATTAGTTCTTCTTGCCTATAAGGCTCACTTGGGACCTCTTATACAAACACATACACACACACACACTGTATTAATTTACCTTTTGCACATTCAAAAGTGACATTATAGTGCATTATTCATATTTTCAGTGGCTAAAATTCATTTGCACGTTTTAAAAAATCCCTAGGTTCCACTTTTCAACCAATTCCACTTTCTGACAGTCCCCTGGTCCCGAACCTGTCAGCTAAGCAGGAGCTTCCTGTAATAAAATCAGCAGCAAAGATGACTGCAATATTATTCATAATAATAGTAGTTGTGCCACTAGAGACTGAGGGTTAGTTCTTCTTGGTTTGATGACCAGCTTTGGAAAAAGGTAGGATAACAGGTTTTGTCACCCTGAAAGCAAAGGAAAGCAGTGCTGCACACAGACAAAAGCAAGTCATAACCACAATTTAGGTTGCAATCTCCTGAGTTCCCTCACCAGATGACCAGACCCAACGGCCGTGCCGACTGAAGCATTCTGGGAGCTGTAGTCCAAAGAAGTAAACTGGTACAGGTTATCACTCTAATTTATGATATGCCACTGTTACTTAGAATCTATGATTTTATGATTTTAAGTAACACTAGCATCCTGTTAGTCTGTTACAATGTCATTAGTTACAGTTACAACCTGTACTTATTTACTAAAGCCATGAAGGTCTAACCGGTTTATGCCAAAATATTTATTCACAAGGATCTAAACTCTTTAAACCCTTTAAAGCTGTTAAGATCATGTTAAATTGTTTAACATCTTCTTGGTCTCTTTCAACTCTTTCAAAATTTATTGTTTTAAAGTGTGTTAATCTGCCACAACCAATTTGACTCGGACTCTGTTTTGAGATCTCGTGACATGGGTGGAACATAAATATTCTAATAAATGAAATAATAATAATCAAACACTCCTTGCTAGGGATGAAAATATTTGACTGCTTCCACTGTTTTCTCCCTGCTGCAGAGAAAATGAATATTTCTGTGCAACTCTTGCATGGTATCTGCACATGCATCCCAAAGTGTTTTGGGAAATTATTCTGCATGGAAATACATGTGGGTTGTCAGGGGTTTTTTTTCTTCATAAAAATCATGGGGTTTTGCGGGAAAACCCCCACTATCTGGAATTCAGCATGGGACTTACATTTTCACAAGTGCAACTATGTGTGTGGGAAATGGAATTGAATAGTTTTGTACTGTAGGGACTGCCATGACGTTACAATGTATGTGTGCCGATTGTGCCATGGTAGCCAGTGAAGTGACTGATTCAGCTTGGCTCCAATGTGTAATGCGCACTAATGCACATTACAAACACTCCCAATGTGCATCTGGATATCAGCTAGGAAAGGCCAGAGCACAACAAGAGTGTGCAGTGTGCCCAGTTTGCATGAGAAGTGCCTAATGCACATCATAAGGGTCCAATGTGCATCACAAGCATCTCATGTGCATCAGAAGAGCCAAGTGCATACCAGAAGTTCCTGCTGCTAATCTTGAGCACCTGATGCATACTAGAAGCGCCTTTCCAATTCACCAACAGGATTTTGTTGCTTTTCTGCAATATAGCTATGGATTCGTAAAGTTATGCAATGCAGACTGTGATGCAGACACATGTTTCCAGACAGCCACATGTGCTTTTGTACAAGATTGCTGTTTTCTGTGCAACTCCCAGCATTCTTTTACAAAAAAACCCTCATGCAGTTGTTCTTTCCATGCAAGGATGTTGTTTTCCCTGTTGGACCTTGCCCACACTAGATGTGTGGACATGTAGGATCTCAGTCACAGAACTGGCTTCAATGGAGATTTTGTCCTGTGAAGCAGATCCTAGGAGATGTGCAGAGACATTTTTTTTTCCTCAAGAAGTTTCCAAAGGCAAATGAGTGAATGAGTTGCAGGGGATGTCTTTTGTTTAGTCTTTGTGGATGCATCAGCATGGCATGCTCCGCGGTTTTCTTAATTCCCCAGCAAGCCTGTCATCTTTTTTCCTGACTTAACACCAGGGTTTTCCTCCCCCTTCCCTTTTTCTTAGGCTCAAATTCTTTTTCATTGCAAGCTTTCCCCTTGTTTATGTTTTTTGGGGGGGGGGGGAGGAAGAATGGTTTTGCACCGAAGCAGAGAAAAGGAGGCACTGAGTTTTCTATGTGCCGAACCTCATCCAGACGAAGCAAATGGATCCAACATGTGCAAATCGGTCCTTGACTCTCCTCCCAATTCGGATTTTGCTAGTGGTGCTCCTATTGAATTTGGAGTGAGTTAATGTTGCACTGTGAGAAGGATCATAGCTTCCAGAGGTTGGAAAAGTCACTTTTCTTTCTTGGACTACACTGCCCACAATGCTGTGGTCAGGCTGGGTAGGAGATTTGGGGAGTCTGATTCCCCCCAAGTGCCATAAGGATAGTTTTGTACCCTCCAATTGTTCTGATTTGTTGGGGACAGTCCCAACTAATCCTCTGTAATCCCACTTTTTCAGATGCTTTTAAAATGTCCTAGTTTCTCTCTCCGCCTCCCACTTCCCCCTTCAGCCTAATTTGATTTCAGTTGGTGCAAACTGAAGTTCAAAATGCAAAAGTTGTCTGCACTCAGTTAACTCACAAAGAGAGAGAAGCAGAATCTTGCTCTTCCCTGTAGATTCAGGCAAAAGGAAACTGCTGCAGCCTCTCCTAGCTTGTCTGTTCTTCTGCATTAATCACTTTTGCCATCTTGACCATATTCTGATGTTGGCTACATGCACCTTAGCTTTCATCTCTGAAATGTTGGAGGGCATGGTGTTCCATGTATCAAACTATTCTGATTTAGTAAAGAGAGAGTCTTAACTAACCTGCTGTAAAGTTGGAATTGCTCAGGTTTCTCAGCCACACACATCTGGTTTTTGTCTGTGAAATGTTGGAGGGTGTGTAGTTTCAAAAGAGAGCCAGTGTGAGATAGTGGTTTGAGCGTTGGACAAGGAGACCAGGGTTTGAATTCTGGATCAGCCGTGGAAACCTATTGGGTGAGGCTGGGCAAGTTACACTCTCTCAGCCTCAGAGGGAGGCAAAGGCATACCCTCTCTGAAAAAAAAATCTTGCTATGAAAACCTCATGATCAGTTATCTTTTTCTCTTCTGTCACTCCTAACCCAAGTCTCTGCTACTCACCATCACAGCTGTGAGGATGGGCACCTGAATGAACCATTTGAAATAGCCAGCACTTAAATCCCAGCACCTACGGAAAGACAAACACCACCGGAGTTATGTTACAATCCATGCTTTGAAACCACACTGCTCAGCCATATTGGAGACCCAATCCTGTGGCATTTCTTCTCATTCTAGAATAACCTAGGTATTGTCAGAATAACAGGTCCTGTACTTGCTAATACACTCAACTGTGGAACTCACTGCCACAAGATGTCGGGATAGCCCTCAGCTTGGATAACTTTAACAGGAGACTGGATAAATCCATGGAGGAGAAGGCCATCACAGATTGTGGGCCACGATTGATTGACTGATTAATTTCTATCCCACCATTTCCCCAATGATGGGAATCAAACTGGTTTACAAGTTATTAAAAACATTACAGATCCCTATACTGTACACCATTAGAAATATAAATATAAAAGTCATTAAAAACAATGTATAGAGTTATTCAAATTCCTTAGTAGACTAGTGTATACAAATGGGAAAAACCCTCACACGACACCACTAAAAGCCCATCCCTGTCAGTTTCTAAAACCCTGCCAGGATAAGAACGCTTTAACTGCTGGTACCACGGGGTGACCTTGGGCAAGTCACACTCTCTCAGCCTCAGAGGGAGGTGATGGCAAACCTCCTCTGAAGAAACCTGCCAAGAAAACCCCATCAAGCCTTAGGGTTGCCGTAAGTCAGAAACGACTTGAAGGCACATAACGACAACAAAAAGGCGTAGACCAGCATGGCGTAGTGGTTTGAGCACTGGACTGTGACTCTAGGGACCAGGGTTCGATTCCCAGCTCAGCCCTGAAACCCACTGGGTGACCTTGAGCAAGTCACACTCTCTCAGACTTAGGGATAGGCAATGGCAAAACCCATCTGAAGAAACTTGCCCCCCCCCCCCAAAAAAGCCATGATAGGTTTGCCTTAGGGTTGCTATATATTGGAGATGACTTGAAGGCACACAACAACAAAGTAGGAGAAAAAGTGTTAGTCATCCAAGCCTCCTTCGGGAAGGAGTACCAAAGTTTGGGAGTAGCCACCAAGAAGGCCCTGTCCCTTCTTCTTTTCTAGGAACCCGAAGGAAGAACGATGCATTTACTTCGTGTTTTTTTTATTTTTAAAAGCAAAAAGATCGAGTGAAGACTTACTCAGTGTCTGCTAATGTTGCTCGTAAGCTAGCCCAGACTGTGATAAATACAGCTGGTAGCCCTGGAAAGGAATGGAAAGAGCACAGGTGAGTCTCCACGCTTTCACTTCACCTTCACTGTTGAGCCACAGGTGAGAGAGTCCCCATGCGCTCAGCGATGCCTCAGCCTCCTGGCTTTCTTCCCTTTTCATTCCCTCCATTGTCAAAATTTCATTCAATGTTCAAATGAAATGGCTATCATCCACTTGTGCCACCAGAGTCTCTTTAACACTACACATTTGCAGTGTTTGGACCCCTTTAGCTCCATCCGACGGAGCCCTGGGATTTGCAGCTTTGTTTAGAATGCTCTGCCAGAAAGCACCTCACTAAACTACAAATCCCAGGACTCCGTGGGATGCCACTATTGATGCCCACACAAATGCTGGAGGATAGGGTTGGACGGAATGAACATTTCGTTCAACGTTTAAAAGACACAGCAATCATTCATTTGGGACACCAGAGTCTCTAACACTACACAAGGACAATGTTTGGAC
>CM034710.1:126484735-126508494 GCA_020142125.1 Phrynosoma platyrhinos | reverse complement strand
AGAGGGGCGGTATACAAATAAATCATATTATTATTATTATTATTATCTTTTGCATGCTCAGGTTCTCCTAATGAAATGGCCAGACGTTTTTGTCTGATGCAGAATATCTGCATGCGGTTCAGGGCTGCAGAAGTGGTGATTGCTCACATGGTGCCAGTTTGCCAGTTGGTACACACATACATTTGGATGTGCCCGCACAGAGAAGTGCACCCAAATAACCAATCATGCATTGGGTTGCATATTTGGGTGTACATTCACAGTTGCACAGTGTTTGCCATTCAACATAAGAGTTACCTAGCATCATCAAGGCATAACTCCACCTGTGGAGATTTAAGCCGCATGATCCTGATGTGGGATTTCAGCCTATGCTGCTTAGTCAGTGACACACACCAACATCCACCAACACACAGTCAACTTTCCAAAAAGCAGAGCAAGGTCTGAGAGGTTACGCCGCCGATGTTGACTTCTATAGTATCCACATTGTATGCGCTGTGCATCTCCAGTCCATACACACAGTGTGTACAATGCAGGTCCTATAAGGTCAGGTTATCTCAGAGAGGAAGGTGAGTGCCAAGCTATAGTGGATAATATTGAACCCTATATTTCCAGCCAAAGTTGGCCTGGAGGATCTCTGGATGCCTAGAGAGATCATATTTTTTCAAATGCAGGAAAGTGAAGCTAGGGGTACTGGTCCTGCAGATAAGGACTAGCTGCCTTTGAGGTGACTCATGGCGACCCTATGGATGAGACATCTCCAAGACCCCTGTCCTCCACTGCTCTTAGTTCCTACAAATTCAGACCTGTGGCCTTCCTGGTTGGGTCTATCTACCTGCCGCGCAGTCTTCCTCTCTTCTACCTTTCCTAGCATTATTGTCTTTTCTACTGAGTCTTGCCTTCTCATGATGTGGCCAAAGTACAGCAGTCCCAGTTTCATCATATAGCCTTCCAGGGAGAGTTCAGGCTTGATCTGCACAAGGACCAATTGGTTTGACTTTTTGGCCATCCACGGTGTCCTCAGCACTCTTTTCCAGTACCACAGCTCAAATGAGTATATTTTCTCTCTCATGTACCATCCAGCTCTCGCATCGGTACATGGTGATGCAGAATACAATGGCTTGGAGAATTCTAACTTTAGTGCTCAATTGTGTGTCTTCACACTTTAGGAGCTTATCTAGTTCTTTCGTAGCTGCCCTTCCCATTCCTAGTCGTCTTCTTATTTCTTGACTGCTGGCCATTCCTCACTTTCAGCATCCCTCCTCCCTTCCCAGCATTATTATCTCTTCCAGTGAGTTGTGCTTTCTCATGATGTGGCCAAAGTACGACAATCTCAACTTTATCATCTTGGCTTCCGAGGAGATTTCTGGCTTGATCTGTGCTAGGACCCAACTGTTTGTCTTTTTAGCTGTCCACAGTATCCTCAGCACTCTTCTCCAGCACCACATTATCTCCAATGAATTGATTTTCTTTATATTGGTATTCTTCACTATCCAGCTCTCACATCCATACATGATGATGGGGAATACAATGGCTTGAACGATTCAAACTTTTGTGCTCAATTGTGTATCTTTATACTTTAGGATCTTGTTTAGTTCTTTCATAGCTGCCCTTCCCATACTTATTTCTTGACTGCTGGCCATTCTGAAGTATGCAAATTCTTGAACTATTTTGATTTCCTCATTGTCTAGGTTGTGTGTATGTATATGTGTGTGTGTGTGTGTGTGTGTGTATAGCTTATACTGAACAACAAATGTAGGGAGGTTGAAGCTTATGAGTGATTCTGCTACTCACAGACTTGCTTGTCCGTTGCAATTCTTTTTAAGCAGAAGAGAAAAATACAGTACTTTATAATGCCTTTCCATTAAGCCAAAACATGCTGTTTCTAACTAAAGAAAGACTCTAGCTTGCAAAGGCCACTTCCAAGGGGGAAATAAAGCTGAGAAAAAGAAGGCATTAATGAATCCCAGAGAAGAGGAAATCTCACCCAAGTCTGACACGGAAAGTTGCTTCCCGAAACTTGCTTATTAACACCATAGGTGTAAAGGAGTGTTAAACTGGTCTACACTTGACATCTAGGAAACCTGAAATCAGTGATTTCTAAAGCTGTGAAAGCATTACATTTCTAGCCTTGGGAATAATAAGCTTCAATAGAACTTGTTGGAGGGAGGTATTTTAAAAGCACCTTCCATGTGTTAGGGCTGGAACACATGGAGTGCTTCCATCAAAAATGTGGGAAATTGACCCAGTAGTTTGAACGTAAGTGGTTTTATGAAAGGTTTTGCCACAATTTTCTCAGAATTGTTCTTTGGCATGTTGACTTGGGAGGACAATATTTCCAGTTTCTATGGACAGAAAAAGCTGGATAGTCAAGAAATCTGGTTTGAAATGTGGAACTAGAGGAGAGTTCTACGTAAGGATACCATGGACTACAAAAAATGTATTCAAGAGCAAATCAAGCCTGAATTCTTCCCAAAAGAGGAGGGGATATAATCTTGCCCTTCCCTGTAGGCTCATGCAAAAGCAAACTGCTGCAGCCTCTCCTAGTTTGTGTATTCTTCCTTGCTAATAACGTTTGCCATATCGACCACATCTGATGTTGCTTGGCTACATCTGCCTCAGTGTTCATCTGTGAAATGTCAGAGGGTATGAAATTGTTATAGAAATTCAATCAAATTCAAGGAGGGCAGATTTAGCAATGGCTGGCTGAGAGTCAAACCTCCATGTTCTGGAGCAGCATCTTTGATTCCCAGATGGCTGGCCCACAAACAAAGATGTTGACATGTTGTCAGCTGAAAGTCGAGTACTAAATTCATCTTCTGGGACTGTTTCTATTTAGTGGAACTGTTGACAAAGTTAGATACAGTTTCCTGGCAGGGATCCTAACTCCTAATGAATGGGTCTCCTTGCTCCACGTTGTCTCAAAGAATTCTCACAAAATGCAAAACTGGTGTTGTACCAGGTGCTGTAGGCTATACTCAGAGGAAGGCAATGGCAAAACATCTCTGAGGATTCCTTGCCTAAGAAAACCCTATGAATTCCATAGGTGTCACCGTAAGTCGACAGGTGACTTGATGGCACACACACACACACACACACACATATACACACACATTCACTCAGTCTGGACATTATAGTCCTGTTGATACAACCCAGAACTGTATTGGCTCAAAGCTCCAGATCTCTTCTGATCTTGGAAGCTAAGCAGGGACAAACCTGGTTAGTACTTGGACGAGAGACTGCCAATGCATACCAGGCACTGAAAGCTATATTTCAGAGGAAGGAACATGTCAGAACTACCTCTGAATATTCCTTGCCTAAGAAAGCCCTGTGAAATTCATGGGGTTGCTATAAATCAACAGGCAACTTCGAGGCATGTACACACACACATCAGCAGAAGTCTTCTCTGCTGGTACAAAGCCTCAACCTTCCCCCCTCCCGACTTTCTGGATGTCATCTTGTTAATACTTTACACAAGTTAAATTCCCTTTTGCATGCGATTGTACGTTTTGGGCCATGATGTAATGTCTGTGTTAAGTTTGCAGTTGCATAAGCGTAAAATTTTTGCATGAGTAATGGCTGCACATTCAGTTGCGCATTCTTAGACCTCGCTCTCGCGTAATTGTGTGTCACTGCCTTCAATGTACCACTTGATGAACTGGGACTGTGGAAACAGAAGCCACATGGACAGCCAGGCAATTGGTTGCACAGTGTGGGTGTACAAGAGTGGTATAACACAACTGCCACCTAACTATGTGAGTGTAGATTTACCAGTGGTTGGTGTCACTTGGTTCAGGGTCTGGCATGGCTGCTGGATGAGTGAGAAAGGAGGGTGATGCTCACCCAGGAGCCATGCCAGTCCTACCCCTCTGGAGTGTCACCCAGTGTGGTCCACACTCCCCGCATCCCCTTGTGACGTTCCTGAGATTTACAATACTCCAGCACACAACCCAGGATCTTGGCTCCTGTTTTGTGACACCCATTTTCTTCGATCCACATCACGATCCCAGTACTAAACATCCTCTCCCCTGTTTAGTCAACCCGCTGTCATGCAAAAGTCTTTGACGTATTGATGACGAACTGAGAGCAAGTGAACTCACCCCAGCCAAATAACGTGAATCCCCAAAGATATTTCTTCTCTGAGAAGAATGCCATGAAGATGAGGCTGTGGAGGTAGAGGCCTTCCACCAGAATCCAGTAGTAGTTGGTGGCCAGGAAGTAAAGGAACAAGGTAACAGCTACCTTGCAGCCAACCTGAGGGAACAGAAGGCACCGAAAGAGAAAAAAGGGGTTAACAGCATCGTGTTAAATTATCACAATCTAGTAAGATGTAAATCTTTATTAATTTCATTCTCATAATGATGGACATATAACTTTTTTTTGGCTGCCTGCTGTGAAACCATGCCATTATTCTGTGCAAAGAAATGTATGTGGGTATTTTTGGGATGCGTTGGGTTGAGAGGAGAGTTGTAACAGAGGGTGCATCTGCATTGTAGAAACAATGAAGTCTGACCCCACTTTAAATGCCACAGCTCCAGCCTACAGAATCCTGGAATTTTTAGTTTGGCGAGGCACCAGCACTCTTTGGCAGAGAAGGCTAAAGATTTTGTAAGATGACAACTCCCAGGATTCCACAGAATAGAGTTATAGCACTTCAAGTGGTGTCAAGCTGCATTATTTCTGCAGTATAGATTCACTCGCTGTTCCTCCTGTGGAATGTTTATGCTCTGCAATACAGACTTTTGCCCATTATACATGTCTCATTTTTAAATTTCCAAACAGTAAGGTATCAAGTGTCAGAAGAGAAGACAGAGAAACAGAATGGTTCCCAATTGGCAAAGGAATCAGACAAGGTTTCATCCTTTCATCCTATTTGTTCAACTTGAATGCAGAACATATTATAAGAAATACAGGCTTGGACACAGAAGAAGGAGGAGTGAAAATAGGAGGAAGGAATATCAACAATCGGAGATATGCACATGACACCATAATACTAGCAGAAAACCTCAGACCTGGAACACTTCCTAAGGAAGATCAAGGAAGAAAGTTCAAAGGCAGGCTTAATGCTGAACATCAAGAAAACAAAAATAATGACTACTGAGGACCTTCACAAGTTCAACCTAGACAATGAAGAAATAGAAATAGTAAAAGAATTCCCATACCTAGGATCAAACATTGATAGAAATGGGGACTGCAGCCAGGAAATCAGAAGATTATGAATGGGGAGGGTGGCTATGAAAGAACTAGAAAAGATCCTAAAATGCAAAGATATACAACTCAGCACAAAAGTCAGAATCATACAAGCCATTGTATCCCCTATTACCATGGATGGATATGAGAGCTGGACAGTCAAGAAAGAAGATAGGAAGAAAATCAATTCCTTTGAGAGAATGTGGTGCTGGAGGAGAGTGCTGAGGATCCCATGGACAGCCAAAAGGACAAAGCCAGAGATATCCTCAGAAGCCAAGATGACAAGACTTGGGCCCTAAGCAGACGACTAAAAAAGTCGTCTTCTGGGCAGAGAAGAGGAGGGGCAGCCGCACGAGCTTCCTCTCCCCGAGGTCGCCCCCAGATGAGCTGGCCGTCCGCACGACCGGCGCATTGGGGATGACCTCATGGCGCAGCGCCCACATGCGCTGCGCCGTTTGAGCCAGGGAAAGTGCGCCCGCCGCTTTTGGGGCGCACTTTCCCTTAGATCTAAAAGGAGCGCCAATTTGGTGCTCCTTTTAGATGCGCCGACGGTGCGCCGCGGTGCGGAGGCTCCGCACCGCCGGCGCTCCGTCCGGCGGCGGCTCCAGGGCCTCCGTGTGCTGAGGCCCTTGGACTGTCGTACTTCGGACACATCAGGAGAAGAGAAGATTCATTGGAAAAGACAATAAAACTGGGAAAGGTGGAGGGCGATAGGAAGAGAGGAAGGCCACATGCCAGATGGATGGATTCTATTAAGGAGGTCACTTTGGGTCTTAAGGGGTTGCAGAATTTAAGCAGAGCAATGGAGGACAGGGGGTCTTGGAGATGTCTCATCCATAGGGCGCCATGGGTCAAGATCGACTCGAGGGCAGTTAACAACAAAGGTAGCAAGTGCTGTACTTGGGATATAATAATAATAAAAAAATAATATGCAATTTGTGCTTCCTAATACTTAGGTGGAATCTCTCTCCTTGTCATTTGGATCCCTTGGTTAGCATTCTGCTGTCTGGACTTGCACAAAACAACCTCACTCCATCTTCTATGTGACATCCCTACAGATATTTAAAGATGACTATCATATCACACCTCAGTTATTCTTCACAAAGCTTGGTTTTCAGACTTTTCACCATTTGGATCACCCTCTGGACACACTCCAGCTTGTCAACATGTGATGCCCAGAAGTGGACACAGAATTCAAGGTGAGATCTGACCACAGCTGAATAGAGTGGCACTATTACTTCTCGTGATCTGGGCACTATACTCCTGTCAATGTAGCCTAGAATGGGATTAGCTATTTTGGCTGCTGCATCACACATGACTCATGTTTAGTTTGTGGTGTAACAAGACCCCTAGATCCCTTTCTCAAATACTGCTTATAAACTAGGTGTCACCACTCCCATATTTTTTACATTTGGAGTTGTATTTTCTCAGAGGTTAGGTGAGTATGGTCCCTAGTGCAACTAAATCACACAGCCCTCTTTCTTTCATTTTTATTTTAGTGGGTTGGAAACTTATTTGCTGTTGCAAGGCTATGGTGCACATCAGTTGTAGAACTGTGGGGTCCAGCTTAGCAATGCTGCGGTATTTTTACGCAATACGAAATCCATCTTGGATTCTGACACCTATGTACTTTGAACTCTCAGTGCATGGGTTTCATGCTTTAGATACATCCAAAGTAGCATTCAGTTCTTATGTTCACATTGAATGAGAGAAGAGAAAGAAGTGTGCAATGTGTAATCTACACTGGGGTGCAGTGCCACCTAGCGGTTAAGGCAGAATGGCTACTGGGCATCCATTGAAGATGGTCATTAAATGTTATTCATGTAAATGACACTAGCATGGTGTAATGGTTTGACTGTTGGACTAGGATTCTGGGAGACCAGGGTTCAAATCCCTGGTCAGCTCAGGGAACCCACTGGATGACCTTGGATGAGTTACACTCTCTCAACCTTAGGTTGCATCTGCACTACAGAAATAATGCAGTTTCACAACACTTTTTGTCTGTCATGGCTCCATCCATTGGAATCCTGGGGTTTGTAGTTTGTTGTGGCACCAGAGCTCTCTGAAAGAGAAGGTAAAATATCTCTCAAATCTACAAATCCCAGAATTCCACAGCATGGAGCCACAACAATTAAAGTGGTGTCACACTGCATTAATTCTACGATGTAGATGCACACTTAGGGCCTTTGCAGACTGCCAGAAATAGTGCACATTAAACTGAGGCACTGCCTTGGCTCAGTGCTAGGCAGTCATGGGAATTGTATTATTTTCTGGGACATTGAGCCTTCTCTGTCAGAGAGCTCTGGTGCCACAATAAATTATAGTTCCCATGATTCCCTAGCACCGAGCCAGGGCAGTGCCTCAATTTAATGTGCACTATTTCTGGCAGTCTGCAAAGGCCCATAGAGGAAGGTCTCCTCTGAATAAATTTGGCCAAGAAAACCCTAGGAAAGGGCCTTCAAGCTGGAGTCGCTTAACGAAACATAAGAAAAACAAAGCACCATCAAAGTAATACTTTGCAGAATATAAAAAAAGCACATTGCCAGACCAAAGGAACTCAGCTTACTTTGTATGATGATGATGATGATGATGATGATAATTAATAATAATAATAATAACAACAACAACAACAACAACAACAACAACAATAATATTTATTTATATACTGCCCAATGGTTACCCAATCCGGGCGGTTTACAACATAAAACATAATTACAATAAACAGCAATTACCCCCCCCTTAAAACATTATTAAACAATAACAAAGTTAAAATCCATTAGTAAATTAAAAAGATAAAATCATAACAGTTAAAATGGGACATGAAAAGATGTGGAAGAAAGTGAAGCAGAGGGAAACAGGGAAGGGATAGGTTGTTGTTCTAGTCACAGAGGTATTAGGTTTTATTTCCAATAAGAGGGCATGGGGCATTGAAAGAGAGATGTCAAAGACGATGGAGCAATGATGGATTCAGAGAAGGGATCTGAAGGGGGTAACACAAGTGTTATGGGCATCACTCAAGTCTCCATGCCTCACATCCCAGCTTTAAAAGGACAGAGAGAGAGTAAAGGATGCAAAGCCAGTGCAGGGACTTCCGGATGGTCGTTCAGTGATCAGAGTCAGGGAGAGGAGACTGTCAGATGAAATAGTGGAAGGCTGCAGAAAAAGGCAGCAGCCAAGGCTAAATACCCAGAGATTTCATCAAGCAGCCATCATGTAATGGCCAGAAGCTTGTTGGTTTATATCCATCTGGCTCACTTGGTCTCTCCAGTCCCATTCTTCACATTCCAGTGTCAACATTTAGACTTTAAATGGCACCAGAATGCATTGAGTGTCCTACCCCTGTGTAAGCAAAGCAGCTTCATTTATATACCGCTTCATACCCTGCTATGGAGTGTCTAAGCGGTTTACAACTGTAAGCTCATTGCCCCCCAACAGCTGGGGACTCATTTTAGCGACCTCGGAAGGATGCAGGCCTGAGTCTAGCCTGAGCCCTGGCAAGCATTAAACTTGCAACCTTGTGGTCTATGAGTAAGTGGCTGCAGGACAGGTATTGAACCACTGCGCCACCAGGGCTCTTTAAGTTTCATTACACAAGCGGTTGTACATGTGTGCAATGGAGTTCTGCAGGTGGAACCATTTCACATGCACCTAAATCTGATTGTTAGTCTCAACTAGAGGAGAGCCATTGAATCCATTGGATCCACCTATGGGGAGATTCACTATCCCCTATTCTAGAAAGACTACTCCTCTAGGCATTTTCTAGGTCCTCCAGCATGTCACTATGGTGAATGTCCAGCAGAAGCATTCCATAAAATCATGCTGGAGGACCTAGAAAATGCCTTGAGAGAACATATTTTGTTCTGATGCATGTAAGTGAAGCTGTGTTATATGGACTTGCATAATATGTGGTCCTACTGTACTCACAAGGGAGGACTTGTCTGCCGGAGGTGCCTCGGTGATGGACTTGAAGTCTTCTTCTGAGATCCGCTCCATCTCCTCCAGTGCTGAGCCAGAGTACAGAACCGCATCCTTCACAAAGATGCTGATGGCTCGGAGCATGAAGGACACAAAGAGGTGCATGTGGATATAATTCCGTGTACAGTGCAAACGCCTGGGAATGATGAGAGAAGAGGAGAATCAGCAGGGAAAAGAACCACCATGCAGAACATTCAGAAGGTCCGTTAGTCAGAAATATTTCCCCCCATCGTTAACCGTATCTCAAAGATTCATACATAGGGCTCTTAATGGTAAGCCAGGAGTGGACAACTTTTGCCCCCAAAACCCTGGAATCCACATGGCCATGTTTTCTGCACCTTGGAAGTGATGGGACATCATTTTTGGTTTTGCTTCAGCCCACGTTTTGGCTCAAGCAAGGGAACTACAGCCAACCCTTCCATATCCAGAGATTTTTTTAAATCCATGGATTCAATCATCCATGGCTTGAAAATATTTTTAAAATATATAGATTACAAAAAGCTAACCTTGATTATGCCATCTTATATAAGGGGCACAATTTTACTATGCCATTGTATATAGTGGGATTTGAGCTCTGGCCGAAAGAGATTCCCTGCCTTTGCCATAGAGAACCAATCATGCACAGATGGAGAGGCTAAATGGGATGAAACGATGGAGCCGAAACTGGAACTGCTTACCTGAAATAGCCCAGGATCAGGACAGCAACAGTTAGGGAGCTCAAGGAAATGGAGTAGCCCACAGTATAAATCAAATACAGGCGGTAGAAGACCTCCTGTAGGAAACATGAAGGTGGAAAAAAACACAAATAAAATATTTAATAAATTAAATTAAATTAAATTAAATTAGAAAAATGTTTCTTAAACCTGAGAGAACCCATCGCTAGGAATCGTCAGGTCCTCCAGTGCAACTCTGTGGTCAACATCTGTCAGAAATTGATCATAGACTCATGCTGGAGGACCTACATAGACCTACATGCTGGAGGTAGATTATGGGAGGAGGGACTGTTTTAACTTGTCATGTTTTAAATGCTGTAACCTGCCTCGATTGCCATGCAGAGGGGCGGGCTATAAATAAAACTTCTTCTTCTTCTTCTTATTATTATTATTATTATTATTATTATTATTATTATTACAAATGCCTAGAGGAGTGTTCTCTCTAGGAACTGCTAGATTCCCCAGCACAACCCTATGGTCAACTTCCATTAGAATTGCGCTGGAGGACTTAAGAGATTCCTAGAGAGAAAGAATTAATCAAAACCGCAAATAAATCAAATGAACAAAAGTCAAAGCTGGAGATGTGGAGGGAAGACTGTAATGCAAAGCATCTGGTATTATTCCCTGGCCGTCTCCCATCCAAGTACAAACTAGCCCTGACTTTTCTTAACTTCTGAGATCAGGCTGGATCTGGTACCTTCAGGGTATATGTGCAAGAACTGAAAATAATGCCCTTGCATCATAGGGCTGGAAGAGTCCACAAGTGTCACGCAGTCCAACCCCATTGTGCCATGTGTATCAAAAGAACCGCTGGAAACAATGGTCATTTTTCTCGGCTCGGATTAGCCTTTTTTCCATCCTTGCTGGTTCTTCCCCCTCCTCATTCCTGTCCCAAACTTCACTCCCTTCTTGCAAAGTTTGCTCCCACAAGTAACAGGGACTTCTAAATGACATCTCTGGTTTTGAATCTGAGCTAGAAAAGAGCTCCCCTCCCCTATAATGCTAACCTCAACTCTATTACATCAGAATACCCAAGACCTGGGAATTGGGAATGTTTTCCTGGCTGGATTCACCGCTGGAGCCTTGTGCTTGCCAACGTTAATCTATTCAGAAACTAAATAAACAGAGCAGCTACGGTTGGAGCAGCCGGTGGAGCGTGGATGGGGCTGGCAAGGGAGCATGCCTTCTCCTTATGCAGTTGCAGCTTTCAGTCCTGGAAGGAGCCCATTCTCACGACATTGTGGACCTTTAGCAGTGATGTGTTCAAGTCTTTTTGTCCAGGTCTCAAGTCAAGTCTCATGTCTCTACCTTCAGATCTCAAGTTGAGTCATGAGTCGTAGGCTTTAATGGCTGGCATCCATAGGTTTTTGTGGGTTTTTCGGGCTGTGTGGCCATGTTCTAGAAGAGTTTCTTTCTGATGTTTCGCCAGCATCTATGGTTGGCATCTTCAGAGAAAGGTTCTCTGAAGATGCCAACCATAGATGCTGGGGAAACGTCAGAAAGAAACTCTTCTAGAACATGGCCACATAGCCCGAAAAACCCACAAAAACCGAGTCATGAGTCTTTGTGAGGTACTTTAAAGTCAAGTCTCAAGTTGAATCAAAAGCCTGGGAGCCAACTTTTAACAGACAAAAAAGGAGATGGGCCATGTTTTTTGGAGAGAACAGTAAATGTGTTAGGCAATGGGCTTGATGGGTGGCGATTGTCCCGGCTGCAAATCAGAAGGATCTTTCCACCTGAAGCCCATTGCCTAACACATTTGCTGTTCCCTTCCAAGAAATGCTTCCTTTCTGGGGCATGTTTTGCCTTTTGTTTGAAGTAAATAGCACCAGCAAGTCAGTCATTAAGAACATACAAATCCCAAGTCAAGCTGAGTGTCTCATTTTTGCCAAGTCAAGTCATTGAAGTGACTTGATTCCAACTTAAGTCTGAGTCAAATAAGTCGAGTCTACATTACTGCCCTTTAGTGTATGTCACTGTCTGTTGGGACCAGAGGGATAGAGGGCAGGAAAACCAAGGATAGAACCAAGAGGGTGGTAAAGGCAGGGGCCATTAGGGTTGCCAGAATGAAAACCAGAGAGGGCGCCTGTCTATGGAAGCATAGAAGAGGGAATTTTGGCAGGCGTTCCCTCTTCTGCACTACTATTAAAGGTACAAAATCCCTCCTTAACAACCTACCATAATAGCCAGCAGCTGCATCAAGTGATGGTGGTAACAAGGATGCAGAAGAGTGACATTTCCTTCCCCTTCTCCTTTCCTTTTTCTCTCTGTCCCACAACCCTCAGAATCCTTTGGTGGAAATAAGGGAAAAGGGACCTTTTTGGTGGCTGCTCCCAGGCTCTGGAACTCCCTCCCTAGAGAGGCCAGCCTGGACCCATCCCTGCTCTCCTTTCATCAGCAGATAAAAACATGGGGCTACCCTTGCACTTGGTCCGGAAACTCCAACTAGTACAGAATATGGCAGCCAGGTCAGTCTCAGGAGCAACAAGAAGAGACCACATAACACCAATCTTAAGATCACTTCACTGGCTGCCCATTAGTTTCCAGGCCCAGTACAAGGTGTTGGTTATCACCTTTAAAGCCCTAAATGGCTTGGGTCCAACCTATTTTCAGGACCGCCTTCTTCTGTATAATCCTCCCCACGCAGTAAGGTCCTCTGGGAGGAATCTGCTTTAGCCGATAATAACTAGGGTGTCTGCAACTGCTCAGAGGACCTTTTTGGCAATCGCTCCCAGATTATGGAATGGCCTGCCGGATGAGATCCATCATATTACTACTTTGAACAGCTTTAAAAAGGCTGTTAAGATGGATCTCTTCCAGCAGGCCTTTCCTGAATAGATATCCCGGCCATCAAGAGACAGCCCAACCTGCTCCCCTGACTCTGCTGCAGTTATTGCTATTGGTTTATTTGTATTTTATTTTAAGTGTGTTTTAAATTGTTCATTGTTTAATGGTATTTTAAGGGGTGGGTGGGATTGTGGGATATGTAGTGTTTTTAATGTTCCAGATGCCCTGGTTGCGTTATGCAGAGGGGCAGAATAAAATTATTATTGTTATTGTTATTATTATTATTATTATTATTATTATTATTATTATTATTATTATTATTATAACATTTTTGTGCCATCAGCTTTTTTCCAACTGACAAGGATTGGGCTTTTAAATGCTGTGCAACCAAGGTCTGCGTATAGTTTTTGATACATTAAAATATTTATAATGTGTCATGTGTTTAACGTGTAATGTGTATAATGTGTAAGGTGTTTAACTAATGTGTAATGTGTTTAAATATTATTAATAATGACAATAATAAAAGTAATAATAATAATAATAATAATAATAATAATAATAATAATAATACACGCACAATGTGAATAATACTTTCACGATGGGAATTTATTAGCTTACCCTTTCCCTGGTGTCAATGGTGAGGAATTTGGCACATTCGCTATAGTTGGCCCAGGTGCGATTTGTGCTGGGCACCACAACCCAGCTCCCATTCATGTCACACCGTCGATAGGCATGGCCTAAGAAGGAAAAAGAAAAACCCAAAAGAATTTAAATGTGGCAAGAATTGGGCAAGTGGAATTTTGAGTTGGCAGAATGGCCAGTATGATTTCAGCCTACAGGTGTCAGATGACATTCTGAAATGCTCCCATTTATATCACTTCCTGGCAACTACAAAAATAGAATGAAGACGCTATGCTTTCTCCTTGATGAGCTGTTTGTAAAGACATTGCGAATCTTCAAAAGTTAAGCCTTTTGTCCTCACAAAGTGGTACAGTCTCCTCTCCCACCTCAAGGCTCCACCTGTATAATCTGCTACCTGTGATTTTGTTTAGGGTCATCCATGATACCTCCACATTAGGTGCAGCGATTTGGGACAATGTGAAGGATATAATGTGGGTCATCACATGGCCAACTTAAATAATAAGTGAGGGTAAGTGCTGCTATGGGTAGAAAAGGCAAAGAAGAGGAAGGAAATGTTATCCAACAGTATCCAAGGAACTTATTTTGTGATAAAGAAAGTTGAAACGGAGTGAGAGAGCAGCGGGTTTCTCCGTGTATGCCATCGTACTACTTCTGTTCCCGTTCCCAAGGGAGATGGTTGTAAAAGCATGCTTTTTGTTGAATGGATTTTCCCAGCGCAACAAAAGACACACTTTACGGTTTCTCCCTTGGGAAGAAAATGGAATTGCTACAACGGCTTGTGGGGAAGCATAAAGGAAGCTGCTACTCTCCCACTCAATTTTTGCTTTCTTTTCTCATGTGATAAGGCTCCAAGAAGACAAATATATGCATATGACAAATGGGAAAGCCAATTCCCTGGAGCTAAGCTGTGCTTTGCAACCCAGGAAAAATGTCTGTGGAACTGAGCTGTGCTTTGCAGTTTGGAATCTGTTGGACAGAACTTAGCCCTGCTTTGTAGCCCTGTTACATGAACAACTGAACAACCTGGCAGTAGTTGCATGCATCGGAGCTGTGCTTTGCAGCTTGGGAAGCTGTTGTGTTTAACTGAGCTGTGCTTTGCAGACTAGGAAACTATGGCTTGGAATGAAACTGTGTTTTGTCGTCCAAAGTTTATGCAATGCAGAATAAATCTGTACCACATGGATGCAAGAATTTGATTGCATTTTAACTGCCATGGTTCCATCCTGAGGAATCCTGGGTTTTATAATTTGGGGATGGACTCAGAATTCTCAGAACTGTATTTTGGGGGAGTCCACTAGATCGCTCTAACAAAGAATTCTAAACACCTCAAACTATAAATTCCAGGGTTCCATAGGATGATGTTATGACAGTTAAAGTAGCATCTAATTTCTCTAGTAGTATAGCACAGATACATCATGTCCCTACTCTTTATTCATTTGTCTGGCTGCGTAAAAAGTCACTGTCCTAAAGCAAGGGTTTACCAGCATGGTTGAAGTCATAGATGTAATCCGGACAGGGCATGGACACCAGCTTTCCTGGAGCCCCTTCAGGCCAACAGATGAGGTTGTCCCATTCAGGAACACAGAATCCATCTGCAAAAGAAAAACAGAGAAGAAAAGGCTGTGATTGGAATGCTGACCTGGACCACAGTGGAGAAACTTCTAATTTTCACCTCTATATGCCACTGTCAACGAAACATGGCAGCCACTGAGTCAAACCCTGAATTAAACCTTTCCTAGGCTGCATCTGCACTGCAAAAATAATGCCGTTTGATGCCACTTTAACTGCCATGGCTCCATATCATGAAATCCTGGGATCTGTAGTTTGTTGTGGCACCAGAGTTCTTTGACAGAGGCTATATATCCCACAAAGCTACATATCCCAAAATTCTATAGCATCAGGTCATGTTATAGCAGTTAAAGCAGTGTCAAACTGCATGATTTCTGCAGTGCAGATGTAGCCCTTGAGAATTTTTTTGCTAATCTAGACATATTTCATTGGGGAATTATGGAGAAAGGATACTTGCTGGATAACCGTGCCCAGAATCCTCCAGCCAGCACAGTCAATTTTCAGTGGATTCTGGGAGCTGTAGTCTCCAACTGCAAGTTTGCCCAAGATTTCTTTCCAGTAAAGGATGCGGCAGGGGTTGTTTAGATGATCATATGCTAATAGGAAACTAATAGGATGTCTTCCTCAAAGAAAACTTCCGTTGCTGGGAGGGATGGGGGAGATCTTTCTTTCGCAATTGCCTGGAAATGAGTTAGGTGGATGCCCTGTGAGACCATGATGGGAAGTAGAGTTGGGATGACTTTTGCAGGAAATGGTGCACACAGTCTTCAGTAAACACTGCACAACCGTTCCCGCTCTCCACAAGGTACCGTTGGCTTGGCAGTCCCCACATCTTCCCACTTTTTGGATGCAAACAGGACGGTAGTGTTTGGATGCTCAGGATTCCTGAGGAAGACATTGCTGTTCTCTGTCCTCGCACTGGGCCAAATGTTTGTTTTTGCAGATGCTCAGTGCTCTCCCAGGCTCTTAAAAGGAACTGGTCAAGGTACAAGAACATTCTTTTTCTCTCTCTAACCCATATGCCTAAACAGGATAGGCATCTCTTCATAGCTTATGGGATTCTTCAGAATCCCTGGTTCATCTGAACTCACCACCCAGATTATGGCCAGTTGGGTTTTCCCTGTCTTTCAGGAGCTCTGAGATTGGAGCCTCAACATCTCCCTTGCATAGCATAAATTCCATACTGAAGAGATGCTATGTGAGTGCTACACAACACCCATAAAGAATTGCAACACTGTGTGATGCATGTCAGTGAAAAGTACCAATGTGGAATGCACAATAGACCATGCACAACCACAATGCCAAATGTGCAACCACAAACCAAGATTGTTGTTGTTGTTGTTATGTGCCTTCAAGTCATTTCTGACTTATGGAAACCCTAAGGAAACCCTATCATGGGGTTTTCTTGACAAGTTTCTTCAAAGGGGATTTGCCATGGCTATGCTCTGAGGCTGAGACAATGTGACTTGCCCAAGATTATCCAGTGGGTTTCATGGTCGACCGGAAAATCAGAGTCTGGTCACCAGAGTCGTAGTCTCTGGACTCATACCACCACGCCACATGAATAGTAATACTCATGCACAATGGCAATGCAAAGTCTAGGATGCACAACCTCAGTGCAAAGTCTGTGATGCACAACAGCGATGCAAAATGCGGAATGCACAACCACAACACATGATGCGCAATGTGTAACTTTCAAAGACAAGGCACAGATTAACATGCTCTCTGCGCAACTCTGCTTCTGACGCTATCTGCAGAATATGTCCATTGTTCATTGTTGACTTTTTGGCCCCACATTCATAGTATGACTTCTGTGCCTAACAGAATTTCAGCCTTGGAATGCAAATAATGCCCAGGTTCTGGTTGGTGCATTAAACCAGGGGTTGTGTATTGTCCAAGGTTATGCAATAGTGGAGGGATGACCAATAATATTGGCCACCCCTTGAAGGCCTAACTCTCTTCCCAGCTGCTGTCCATGTGGCTTTTTCATCCTGCCACCACTGTCTATGCTATGCTGGCATAGTCCACCAAGCTATGCTGGTGTAGTGTGCCAACAGGAGTCTGGCCAAGAGTTGCAGTTTTTCTCATCCTGAGAGAAAAGGGTTCCTAACACAGTTTTTGTGTGTTTTTTGGGCTGTGTGGCCATGTTCTAGAAGAGTTTCTTTCTGACATTTCACTAGCATCTGTGGCTGGCATCTTCAGAGAATATATACCCACTCTCTTCCATTCCAGCATTCTCTGAAGATGCCAGCCACAGATGCTGGCAAAAACTCAGAAAGAAACTCTTCTAGAACATGGCCACACAGCCCGAAAAACACACAAAAAAACCTATGGGTCCCTAACAGATTTTGACAAGTTACGAGAGCTTCTTGGTTCACTTGGGAGGAAGGTTTGCAAGGATACTGTTTGGCAGAATGCATTGCATTTGGGCACTAAGGGCATTTTGTGCCAACAGTATGCTGCATCTGCCCAAAACGCATTTTGGAGCATGAACTATGGCTGCATCTGCACTGAAGAAATAATGCAGTTTGACACCATGTTGGCTGCTGCCAAACTGCAGAAATAATGCTATTTGATACCACTTTAACTGCCGTGGTTCTGTGCTATGGAATCCTGACAGAGAAGGCTAAATATCTCACCAAACTACAAATCCCAAAATTCTATAGCTTGGAGCTATGGCAATTACAGAGGTGTCAAACTGCATTAATTCTGCAGTGCAGATGCACTCTGTGCTGCACCCAATATATTGTTCTGCTCACAAACAAAATCTTCACAAAATAGGGCCCAACTACAAAAAAATAAAATAAACCAAACCAATCTGGCAAAACAAGACGAAAAAACAAAAGCAAGCTCCTCTAAAACAAACAACAACAAAACTAAAAATACCAACAACAACGAACACTGAAAACATACACAACACTTACAATTACAACCAGATGGGAGAAAACCTTTTTTAAAAAAATTGCATGTAAAATATACAAAGGTTTACATTTCTCGCCAAGACAGGAAAACAAAGCTAGCATGCCACCCTTTATCACAGGTTGCCTTTTTCAGTGGGCATTTCAAAGATTTTTTAATAGAAAAAACAAGAGCATCTCCGATTGCTATTTTCTGAATTCTGAATAAGTTTTTTTTTTTAAAAGAAAGTGTATGCTGTTTGAACGTTTGCGAAATTTCAGCTCTGTTGTTTTGGGTTATGGCTGCCATTTGTGCATACTTGTTTCTGCCTTGCATATTCATGGATTTTAAAATGCTATAAATAAATGTTCCCTGTGTTGCTGCCATGCTCTCTGGGTTTGCTTGAAGGGGAATGTGCATTTATGGGGCTCCCACGAAAAATATTTCAGGAATACCAGTGGGAGAGAGTCAGAGTCATTTATTAAAGGTGGATCAGCGATGACCATTTCAGTTAGCCTAGGCACAGAGGGTCAATATGAGCATCAACTGATATTGTCCATTGTGGGTGCATGTACCTTCAAGTCAACAGTTGACTCCTGGGGACCCCACGAAGTTTGTAGGGTTTTCATAGGCACAATCTTCCCCTTTCCAGTAGGCTGAGGCAAAAGCAAACTGCTGCATCATCTCATAGCTTGTGTGTTTTTCCTCATTCATCACTTTGGCCATCTTGGCTACCCTCTAACATTGCTTGGTAGTACATGTCTCAGTTTTCATAGGTGAAATATTGGAGGGAATCTCTCTATATGTTCCCAAAGAGACACCCAAAAGGAAGTGAGTGAGACATACAATATTTGTTGTTAACTGCCCTCGAGTCAATATCCACCCATGGCGAACCTGTGGATGAGACATCCCCAAGTCCCCCTGTCCTCCACTGCTCTGGTTAGGTCCTATAAACTCATTCCCCAAGATCTCTCAGGGTTTTTTTTTAGGCTCAAACGGGGAATTGAACCCTGATCTCCAGCGTCATCGTCCAATGCTCAACCACTACACCACACTTGACTTATAGCTGTGAATAAATCATATCAACTCCATTTTTTATTTATATGAGTATTTTGTAGAATTTCTTTTGCAATGTCCGTATATTTTTCTTGTGCGTCCTACATTTTTCAGTGCCTTGTCCTCTTTGGTAGTTAGGACATTTGGTCACCCTGTCTTCATCCCAAGTACTGAAAAGACCTGATCTTCCTTTGCTTCTGAAATCAGATGAGATTGGGCGGGTTCAGGGTGGTAGTCTCCTTTTTGGACTTTGTTGTTGTTGTTGTTGTTGTTGTTGTTGTGTGCCTTCAAGTCATTTCCAACTTATGGCAACCCTATCACAGGGTTTTCTTGGCAATATTTGTTCAGAGGAGGTTTGCCATTGCCATCCTTCGAGGCTGAGAGAGTGTGACTTGTCCAAGGTCAACCCAGTGGGTTTCCGTGGCTGAGCTAGGATTCGAACTCTGCTCTCCTAGGGTCAAAGTCTGACTCTCGAACCACTATACCATCCTGGCTCCCCCCTTTTTGGACTACCAATCCCAACATTTCACAGCCAGTATGGCCGTATTTCAATCTAAATTCGGCTATATCATATAACATCAGGTCTCTTTTTCTCCCTCTTTGCTTTCTTGCTCTTTCTCTCCATGGTTTGTACTTGAGGCAAATGCTGCTGCATCTGAGGAGCACATTAAAACCAGCTGCCCAGTGCCCTTTTTGGCTGGGAAACAAAGTGCAAACAAGGTTCCAAGGTGTTTATCTAGGAGTCCAACATATAAATCATCCCAAGGTTGTTCTGGCACCAGGAGCCAGGCATTTGAAACCGCAACTGTGGTCACTCCATTACGGGAAGGACAACCAGTGGCTTGGAACAAAGTAGGAGAGAGGAACCCAAAATATTTTAGGTGGGAGAAATATGTGCAGGAGGGGGAAGAAAGCTGACCCGCAACTTGGGGCCCAATTTAGATGTATGAGAAACACCCCGATCCCAAGAAATGTCGGTAGTCTTGTTGCAATTTTCTCCTCCTACCCTATATCCTTTAGTAGAGTTAGGATTTTTTTTTGGCAGGGAAAGAGTGCTAAGAAATGGATTCAACATGCTGGGAATTTGCACAGAAGCAAAATTCAGTAGCCATTTGCACAGAGAGGGAGGTTGAAGGACATGTCTGTCTGTGGCCAGAACAACACAGCGATTATTCAGACTTTGTTGGATTTTATGCGAATAATCTCACTCACTCATTCTGGTTTTGTTGTTTGCACTCATTTTTTTTTAATCCGAGCAGCATTTCTGAGCATCTCTGCGAGTTTTGTTCCTCACACGTGTCAGCACTTGAATAAAGATGGAGTCGATGATGTGGATGTGTTCGAAACACAATCAAGGCAGGCAGAGTTTTATCCCGGGTCTATTCTCATCGGTTATTCACATAGCTGACAATGCGGATCTTTCAAGAAAACTTGGGGATTATTCATACTGCGAAAATAATCCATGATGAATCTGGATTGAATCTCCATTGTTCACACATATCCCAAATGCATCCGATTAAGTGGGGGGGGGGGCTGTCAACCCCCCCACTTAATCTGGATTAATTGATATTGAATTTCCCCCTGAGTTTTTAAAAAAGCATCACTGGTAGTGTGAATAGATCCAAATAGATCCAAGATAAATTTCTGCATGCCTTGAACATGTTCCGAATGCATTCACATCATTGACTCCATCTTTATTCACGTGTTTACATGTGTGAGGAACCAAACTTGCTAAGATGCACATTGGTGCAATTACACAGTGTGAATAACAAACCTGGAATGCATGAGTGAGATGATTCGCATTGTTGCACTAAAAAACCCGATGTCTGAGTGACTTGACTCTTTGGAAAAATCCTGATATCGATCATCATGGATTAAATGGGTTTTTTTTTTTTTGGGCAACCCTCTTCCCCACAAACTATTCCTTGGGTGCATTCAAAATGCATGTGAACAACAAAGATTCAACCCACATTCTCTCTGGGATTATTTCCACCATCTGAATAACCCCACAGAGAGAGTCACTGCAGACACACTCTCACTGAGATTCTACATCGCTGTGTTGTTGTGCATGCACATTTCCGCATCGTCCCACCTCCAGCCTCTGCTCTTGTAACTTACTGGTGGGGAAAGAAAGGAGGGAAGAGGTGATTCAGGTGCTGTACAGATGGACCCTAAGGGGTGGCTCTGTGCCGCCCCTGGGAGTGCCGGATCAGGGCCACGGCAACTGCATGCCGCGGCCCGATCTGGCGCTTTGCTGCTCCAAAAAGAGCTGGCAAATGCCACTCCTTTGTGGAGCAGCAAAAAGTAGACCAACTTTTCAGGATGGGAGCATCTTCCTAGGTATTCCAAAGCAAAACTACTGTATCTGAACCATTCTGCACCTCCTTTTACTATGGTTCAGTGGCAGCAGGACACATCAGGTGTGGCTAGGACTTTCTCCTCAATATGCTAGATTTTTTTATTGATAATAATTATATGAGGGAGCATTCGGAACATTCAGCCCAACCCTCACTTGCTTCAGGCGGTCGGATTCCATAGGTCCTCCCAGCTCTGTGATTCTATAAGCAGGAGGGAAACACTGTCACTTGCATGTAAGGACAGTGTGTTTGTGTGTATTTGTGAGTGTGAGAGTGAGTCTGAGAAACAGACAGAGAGAGCATGCACAAAGTCTGGCCATTACGGAGGTGCCGTGAGTCATAAAATCCCTATTTTAATCCATCTCTATTTGAGAGTAAGCTTGCCTGAGCAAATAAAATTTTTATTAATGGGGTGGTGGGGGGGAAGAACTGGAGCTAAATGGAGGCAAGCTAACAACACCTCAGAATAGCAAAAGGTTGGTGGTTTCATAGCAGCTTTTTGTGACTCTCCCTCCCTCTCTCTCTTCTCCGCAAAATGTCCCTTAGTCTTTTCCAAACCATGGTCAACACAGGCTCCTAATTCATGAAAGCCAAGGGGTGGGTGGACAGAGAGGAGGCCCAAGGCCCCATCGTTCCTCCTGGCGGGCATTTTCCCTTCCTCTCTTGCAAGGCCAGGTTTGGGGGTGATTTTGGTCCCATGCATTGCCATTGGGGAAACGTCGTGTTTGCCTATTCCTCCAAGGAAACCTTGGGGGTTTTCCTGTCACATCTGGGAACCTTTCATCTGGAGGCTAAATTCAAATGAAAGAAAGCAAACCACAAGCTTTGGGGACAGATTTCCTTTTTTCCCTGCTTTATTTTCTTTTTGGAAAAAAAAATCTTTTCTTTGGGTGGAGGAAGGAATTTCTCTCTTTCAAAACAGTAGCCAAGGATTGCACTTGGGAAACCAACAGAGGGAATCCATGACTGGGAAAATAATTTGATGCTAAATCTTTAGGAAAAGGGTCCCTTGGACCAAGAACCCAAAAGCTGGGAGGAACCAGGTGTTTTTTAATTTGTTGTACGCCGCCCCGATTGCCGAGCAGAGAGGTGGGTTATAAATAAAAATTTATTATTATTATTATTATTACCATTCTTTGCCAATTTCCTTCTCAAGGAAGTGACAAATAATTCTAGCTTTTTTTCCTTCTCACTGTGATAAAGCTTTCAAAAGTTGGCATAGTATCTCTGTGCATAAAACAGTATTTCCTGCAAAGGAAACAATATTTCTGCACAGAAATATGATTTTCTGCACAGGAATAGTCTTCCCAATGTGGAAAATGCTGCTTTTTGTGCAAAACAACCACATGTGAATTTTGTGTAGAATTTAAGTCCCCAACTACAGCATTTTCTACACAAAATTTTTCTGCATAGGAAATCACACTTCTGCATGGAAATATGATTTTCTGCACAGATAATGTTGTTTCCTGCACATAAAATTTTCTGTACAATTTTTGTACGATTTTTGTGTAGAAAAAGTCTCAAACTATCAAGATTCATCTCAATCCAGGATTCTTCTCAAAAGCCTTTCTTGGCATGCAAGAAACAAAGTTTCTGTCCATTTTTCAAATATTTTTGAATATTCTTTCCATCCCTGGAAGGAATCGCAAAGATTATCTAATCCAACCTTCAGCTATCACAAGAAATCTGGCATTATAGTACCCCTCAAACATAAGCATCTTTGAATATTCCTGCCATCCCTGGAAAGAATTTTAAAGATTGTTTAATCCAACCTTCTGTTAATGCAAGAAATCTGCTGTTATAACATCCCCCAAACATAAGTATCTTTATACAATAATCCCATTCTAATTCTTAGGCTTCCCTTATTGCATCATTATTTTCCTTCCCATGCTTCACTGTTCATCTTTTGGGATTAAATAGAAATATCCGTATCACCTGATCCCCCTTGTTTTCTGGGGATTTATTTTTTCCATTTCTTTTACCCCACCTTCCTTCAAAGAGTCCAGGGCTGGGTCTGCAAAGGCCAGAATACTCCAGAAGTAGCTTAGAGTATTCTGGCCCCAAAGCTGCCCTGAGAACCACTTGCTACCTTTGTTGTGATGCTGGGCAGTTGTTTGCATGCATATCCCTCTATGCCACCTGTTGGCATCCCTGTTGGCACAAGTCACTTGCTCTGAGGTCAGAACAAGGCACCCGCATTGATCAAATGGCTGGTCACTTCATTCGGACCTCAGAGGTAGCAACTTGTGCCAGCAGTCATGGTACAAGGTGGCACAGCAGGACGTGTTGCAAACAGCCAGCTGGCATTGCAATGGAGGGGTCTAGATCCTCTGGGAAGATCCAGAGGGAAAGGTGATTTAAAAAAACAAACACAAAATGTTGTAAAGTTGGTATAATTTGCATTTGGTGCTGAACTGTCTGGATAGTTTGCTCCAGTACTAGGTACTGGGAAAAGGGGGAGGGTATTTTATTTCACCTGTATGGACAGGGCCCAGGAAACCCTGCATGGTTCTTCTCTTCCTATATATTATCATCTTCATACCTTTGGCAAGGAGTTCCAAAATCTGGGGGCAACCAC
>CM034710.1:126471846-126484635 GCA_020142125.1 Phrynosoma platyrhinos | reverse complement strand
CTAATCCTCTTCTTCTGGGATGCAGCCCGAAATGTGGTTCTCTCCTTCCATCAATTAAAGATGCTGGAGTGAATTCTTTTTGGTTTACGGTTGGCCCTGGATAAAATTATTGGGAAGGCCACCAGAGTTTTATGGGCAAGCGTTGTCCCCTATCCCACCATGCACACACACAAACACAACACACACAGGGGTGGAGCCGGCAATGGTTTAATGAGAACACTGGTTGCTGCTCCACCTCCTCAGCAAAAGCAGAATTGCTTCCATGTGGCTGCATTGGGTTCCTGGATCATTTTCTTATTATTATCTAAAAGGGATTTGGTCCCTTTTCTTTAATTCCCCCTCTAAATTCTTTCTTAACCCTCCTCTCCTTGGATTGCTTGGCTTAAATGGTTCCAGTCCTCAGCCCTACATTGCAATCTAAAAACTATCCGCAGCTGCAGTTGTATCCATTGCCTGTTCACTTTGCCTCCCCAATCCCTGTCCTTTTCACGCCATTAACACCATTCCTAATGTAAGTGCCTTGGGACAGAGGTCAGAATCCTGTTGTCATCCATACACAACTGTACATTCCCCTTACACACATGGTTGTACTTTTTTGTCCATCGGACAATGGACATATTGAGTTCAAGGCTGCACAAGTGGATTTCCGCAAGTGTAACCGTTTCACTTTGGCTTAAATCCTATTGTTAGTGTAGAAGAGATCCATTTCTTCTTATTCTCCTGCTTCTCTCCCACCCGTCACATCTGTTTTTAGATCTAATTGTGTGGTTCATGGGGTGGGGTGGGGAGCCCTTGTTTTAAGATATCAAAATACAATAATACCCAAAATCAACAAAATAGTGATACCTTTCATCGACCGACGAAAATGTACAAAATACATGATGCAAGCTTGTTTTAATATATGGACATTTGTGTACATTTTTGGATCAATTTTCAGACATCAGGACTTTCTTTGTGAATTTTTTGGGGGGGAAAACCTTTGGCAGGCATCCTGTCAGGAAGTTACGTCATCCAAGACAGATTAACTTGTCTGCACTGGCAAAAACCCTCATTCCTACCCTGATCGCACAACACACAGGAACACCGGTAACCTGACTTTGACCTGGAGCTTGCAAAGTCACAGGAAGCCTCCGTGCCCCCCCCCAAAAAAATCCTGGTGTTATTGTGGGTTTTTGTGGCATGTGAACAGCTGGATCGGGGCCAAATTGAAAACCCTGAAGCGTAGACCACTTTAACACTGCTTTAAATTCACAGTGTGCTCCAAACACTCCTGGTTATCATCCACATGCTTTTGGGAAGCGACTTCCAATGTGAGACTTGGGAGAGATTTCCTCCCTGCCGGGATTCATTAATGTCTTTCTCTGCTCAACCTCATTCCCCCTTTGGAAGTGGTCCTTTGCAAGCCAGGCTCTCTGTCTAGTTAGAAATAGCATCATCTGGCTTTCTGGAAAGGCATTCTGAAAGACTGTGCTTGATCCTTCCACTTTCCAAGAATTACATAAAAAGGATAATAGTGCTGTCCTTGTGGAATCGCTCATAAACTTCCGTTGAGCCATGTTTGTCTTCCGATGTAAGCGCATTTATTCCTCTTGACATCAATGGGTTTAAGAAGGCTTCATGTAGTATTTCTGGCCTTCGTTGGGTAGAATAAAAGCAAGGTGACCAGGTGTCGTAGCTGCAAAGAGGGCAAGGCACCGCAAAATGTAGGACATTCAAGTACAATGTAGGATATTACCAAATGAAAGCTAAAAATACCCATATAAATATAAATTCATGCTTCTTAGTCATGGTCAAAATGAAGGATATTTTGGAATTCCTCCTGGATAGATGGTTGAAATGTAGGACATGTCCTGGAAAAGGAGGGCATCTGGTCACTCTGAATGAAAAAGGCCATTCTCCTAACCATTTCTTTCCTTTTCTTAGGCTGAAATTATATCACAGTTTACCTGGGAATAAGATAGCAAGCATGGTGTAAGGTTTTGAGTATTGGACTGTGACTCTGCAGACCAGGGTTCAATTCCCCACTCAGCCAGGAAACCCTCTGGGTAAACTTGGGCAGGTCACATTCTCTCAGCCTCAGGGAAGGCAATGGCAAAGCACCTGTGAACAAATCTTACCAAGTAAGCCATGATAGGGTTGCCTTAAGGTCACCTAAGAAGGCACACAACAAAAACAACTATGACTACTAGGAAGAAGTGCCAGCTTGCAAGGGATACCCCTCCATGCCATCTGAACTAAGAACAAAAACAGCAAATGCAGGCCTGTGACTAACATCTTCAATTCCCCCCCCCTCCTGTATGGTTTTTAACACCTTGCCTGATGAAGAAACCAGTAGAGCTTTTTGAAAGCTTGCAACATGTATAGTGTGCATTTTGGTTGGCCAAAGAAAGGTATCACTGTTTGATTTTTGATGCTATTGGATTTGCTATACAGCCAACATGGCTACCTCTGGATGTTTACTACTAGGTACTACTATTAAGCAGTCTTTGGTGCCCTGTGTCAGCAGTTGCTCTAGGCTCCAGGGGGAAGGAAAAGGCAGGTCCACTCCAACTGAGAGTGCCCCTCATTTCTTTGCTCCAACTGATCTGAGATCTGCTCTTTTTCCATGCATTCCCCTGGTAAGTGACAGCAGTAAAGCCCCCTCCTAAAGCTTGCAGTGGCTTAGTGGTTAAGACCCCAATTCTGATGATCAGAAAGGGCCGCTGCAGACTGGCCCAAAGGGCTGGCCTGGAGGCAGAGATAGGGAGGGGCAGCCGCACGCCGGCCACCCCAATCCCAGCCCGACAATGTCCTGACGCCGCGTGCCGTTACGCATGGCGCGCGACGTCAGGATGTCCTCCCAGCTCAGTGCCCTAATGCGCTGCGCTGGAAAGGGTGCTAAATAGCCGTGCGCCGGCTCTTAGGGTGCCCTTTTGCTGCCCCTGAAAGGAGTGGCATTTTGCCGCTCTTTCGGGGGCAGCAAAAGGGAGGATCGAGGCTGCGGCGCGTGGTTGCCGCAGCCCCGATCCGCAGCTAGTAGGGGCAGCCCAGAGCAGCCGGTCTGCATAGCCCCAAGGTTGGCAGTTTGAGGCCCGAGTGGTGCATGATGAGGTGAACTCCTGTCACTAGTCCCAGCTTCTGCCAACCTAGCAGTTTGAAAGCATGCAAATGAAAATAGATAAATAGATACCGGTACCACTTTGGTGGGAAGGTAACAGCCTTCGGTGCAGTCACGCTGGCCACAACGCTGGCTCTTTGGCTTAGAAATGGAGATGAGCACCTCCCCTTACAGTCAGTTACAACTAGACATTCATGTCAAGGGACTACCTTTACCTTTACCTTTAAAGCTTGACAGCTGCCACACAAAGGGAAGACCTGGAAATGACATGTGGAGCTATGCACACATGTAGGATCTCAACCTGTGACTGCAAACCTATCCACAGTCGCTTTGCTCCCTTTCTGCAGAACCACCTTGGTTGTATTAATGACCAGTGCTGGATTCCATTTTTGAAAAGTTCTACATGATGGAGCCCTCCAAAGCCACTTCTTAGCATTCTTGTGAAGTGTCTTTATATTCTTTTAATTAACCATGACTTCATCCCAGCATCTCATTAATTGATGCTAACAGGATACAGACTGCAGGCTAAGGAGACCTGACAGCCCATACACAGTTTGGGAATGTAGTCAAAAAGACATCCAGTTTTCTGTCCTCTCTTTCCCTTTTCTCTTTCTGGTTTGAAAACCGTATGCCCAACTTTGCATTGGTTCCAGTTGGTTTTCAAATCCATTAATGCCATTAAGGGGAATTTCCCTCCATGGAGCTGAACTGAGCTAGTCGCATGACGCACCTCACACTTGAGTTGCCCTGTGACCTGAGTAATTTGTGGAAATAATCCAGGATGAATCTGGGATAAATCTCAGTTGTTCACATGCACCCAAATGCACCCAATTAAGTTTGGGGTTCTTTTTTTGCCCCAAACCCCACTTAACCCAGAATATATGGTCCCAGGTTTCCCTCCGACTTTTCCTGAAAGATGAGATACATGAAACATCATACCCTCCAACATTTCACAGATGAAAACTGGGATACATAGGGCCAAGCAACATTAGACTTGTAGTCAAGATGGTAAAAATTAATGAAGAAGAACATACAAGCTAGGAGAGGTTGCAGCAGTTTGCTTTTGCCTGAGACTCCTGGGAAGAGCAATACTCCTCTCCTCTTCCCCTTGCTGAATTAATTGAAGGCAAACTACTTTTGTCCTTTGCAGCAATTGAAGTAAGCCAAGGACAAAGTGGGAAAGTGGGAGGAGAGAGAAACTGGAACATTTTAAAAGCAGCTGAAAAAAAATGGGATGGCAGAGGATTAATCGAGATTGTCCCTGCCAAAAAGGGATAGTTGGAGGGCATGAGGCACCTAAACAATTTCCCACAGTTTTCAGTCTGAGCTCTACTGAAGCGTTCAGAAAAATCACAAATTGTTGCTGTTGTTCTTGTGTGCCTTTAAGTCATTTCTACAAATCCTGGAATTCCATAGCATTGAGCCATGGATGTCAAAGTGGGGTCAAACAGTTTTATTTCTGCAGTGTGGGTCTTTCGTTTGAGCTTTAAAAAAGATAGCTGGGGCACTTTTGGGTATTTTGAGGAATCGGGAACGGCACCTCGGATAGTTCTTTTCAAATCTGGCCTAAATGTCGGAGCAGATTCACCACCCCAGAGATATCTGAGGCTCCTGGATTGTGGAAGTCACAGAAAGCTGAATAAACATTGAGTATGGATAGGTTAGCAATGGATTGGGAGCTGGGGGAGGCGGGGTGGGGATTGTGGGTTTTGGAGTCCCCTAAGGTGGGCCACATGTGTTTGACTGTAGTTCTGTTCGGAGGTCAAAAGGATAGGAAAAAACTCCCCAATATGTGGCAGTGGGATCCTAAGAGGTGTTAATTTGCCATTGAATAGATGCAACGATGAACCCTTTCCGAATGTGGTTTGGGTGGGTGGTTTTTGGCAATGCAAAACAGAAGTCTTGCAAAAGAGGGTGTTTTTCTTTCCTTTTTCTTAAAAAAGCACTTGCTTTTTTTCCAGTGGATGTTTGTGCATGACAATTAAGAGTCAAACGCACTTGTGCATCACCCCACAGCATCCTTAAGGGTTGTTGTTGTTGCTATTATTATTATTATTATTATTATTATTATTATTATTATTATTTGGGAAGGGGGAAAAGGAAACTACCTGGGTGGGTTGTTGAAAGCGCCCACCATGGTGCCAATAAGCAGCAGCTGTGAAATGGATGTGGGGCTGAGACTTTATCTCTCGGCCTCTCAGACACACCCTCTCTGCAAACTCACACGCTCTCTCCCCTTGTACATCTGGCGCCAATTAAAAGAAGCCCAAAATAGAAAATAAATGAGAGAGTCTGAACCAGCCATATCCCTGCGGTGGGATCTGGGGATTCTGAATTTGGTTCCCCCTCCCTTCCTCCCAGACCCCAGATCACCCACTTGGTGCTTTGTGTGTGGGAGGCGGACAATAACATGCACACTTGCCAAAGGATGGAGGCCAAATGGCGTCGCTTGCCTTTGTATTAGTTGACAGCCTCTTGTGTTGCAGAGCGTGGCAGCTGGGGACTCCCGTGCCAGGAGGAATCTGCTCTGGGTGCTAGTCTGAACTGTGGGCACCACACTTCAAAAGGGATGTTGAAAAACTGGAGCGTGTCCAGAGGAGGGTGACTAAAATGGTGAAGAGTCTGGAAACCATGCCCTATGAGGAACGACTTAGGGAACTAGGTATGTTTAGCCTGGAGAAGAGACAGTTAAGAGGGGATATGATAGCCCTGTTTAAATATTTGGAAAGATGTCATATTGAGGATGGAGCAAGCTTGTTTTCTGCTGCTCCAGAGAATAGGACTCAGAACAATGGATGCAAGCTCCAGGAAAAGAGATTCTACCTCAACACTAGGAGGAACTTCCTGACAGTGAGACTGTTTGATAGTGGAACACACTCCCTTGAAGATTTTGGTGGAGTCTCCTTCCTTGGAGGTCTTTAAGCAGAGGCTGGATGGCCATCTGTTGGGGATGCTTTGATTTGGAGTTCCTGCATGGCAGGGGGGTTGGACTGGATGGTCCTTGTGGTCTCTTCCAACTCTATGATTCTATGAAATGGGTGACAAACCCAATCCCTGTACATCCAGCACCAATTAAAAGAAGCCCCAAATAGAAAATAAACAAGAGAGAGTCTGAACCAGCCGTATGGTGACAGGGCTGCATCTACACTGCAGGAATAATGCAGTTTGACACCACTTTAATTGACATGGCGCAATGCTTTGGGATGCTGGATGTGTGGGTTGTTGTGCCACCAGAGCTCTCTGACAGAGAAGGCTCAATATTTCACAAAAAACTATAATTCCTAGCATTCCATTTCACTGAGCCATGGCAGTCAAAGTGGTGTCAAACTGCATTATTTTTGCAGTGCAGATGGAGCTAAGGTTCAGCCCAGGGGTAGACAACTTTTTGAGCTGGGGGCCGGTCCCACGAAGTGCCTCCTGCCACTGTGCTGGGGGGGGAATGGTGGCGCGTGTGCGTGTGCTGCGTGCGCTGCGGCTCCGCGTGCGCTGAGGCTGCCACTTTGATTTCCAAAATGGTGGTTGCGGCGCGCGTGGCCGCAAAAACGCACGAGCCGTAGGTTGCCTTTGAAAAGTATTGTCATCTACCAAGAGAATGTTTGCCCACGCAGAAGACAAAACAATAGCTTCCAAAACAAATGAGCAAACAAAACAAAAAACAAACTGCAACACATATGTGTTTGTGTATGTGACAGAGTCATTTTCATTGGAGGTTGTTTTTCTTTGCACATTTTTCATGCATATTGGGCAAAATGCAATATTTGTGCATGGAAAAGTGCAGATTTCCCCCTACGAAAGCAGTCATCATGAAAATTTCACACAAACAGTCTTGAAATATGAAAAATAATTGAAAAACAGTTTGGAATCACCCCAAGCATGGAAACAGTTTGAAATCACCTTGGGCTGCACAGAGATGTGTTTCAAAAAGCTTCCCGGCATTGGAACAGAGGACTCCGAATCTTCCAGGAAGATCTGGAGCAACTGGGGAACTTTTAAAATCTGTGTTAGCAGTGTTATACCTTGGATTTGGCACTGAGTGGACCAGATATCATCCAGTTTGTTTGTGCCAGATTTGGGGTTTGGACCATGCATTGTCCAGATTCCCTGCCAAGAGGATGGGGGAGAATGGTATATTTGTTCCATGCAGCACATGTAGAAGTCTGATCATCCTCTTTTTTGATATTTGACTGTGAGTTTCGTATCATTGCTTGTTTTGGGTCCTTAGAAGCAGATTTCAACCACAGCATCAATTTGGTGACCAAAGAGCAATAGCAAGCAGCAATAGCAAGTACATTTCTGCACCGCTTATCAATGCACTTAAACACTCCCTAAGCGGTTTACAATGCGTATGCCAATTGCCCCCAACAAACTGGGGACCCATTTTAGCAATCTTGGAAGGATGCAAGCCTGAGTCGAGCCTGAGCCCTTGGCTGGTATTGAACTCTCAACCTTGTGGTTTGTAAGTGAGTTGCTGCAGGACAGGTATTTAACCATTGCACCACCAGGGCTCTTATTCAAAGAGAATAACTTACCTTGCAGTTTGGGTCCTTTGGCTTTTAAATGCCTCTCACATTTGGCCTTGGCTTTTAGCAGCAGGAAGATCTGCTCCTCCTTCGTCAAAACATCATCGGCATCCACCTGTAAGGAGGGAAGCAAATAAGGTCAAGATCACAGTGACATGGGTAGCTGCAGACTTTATCAATGGGGAAGCAGGAGATGGGAAGGTACAGCAAAAGGACCTCACCGAATATTTCACAATTCTTACCACCGTTTACCGAAATGTTTTTATAAAGACCTTGGCTTAATTTATCCTGTTTGAGTCATTTGGATGTACCTATGTGTTGAATTACCATTACACCACTGGTTCAATGGATCTGCTCTAGTTGTTGTATTGTTGCAATCTGCATGGTTAGAGATCATGAGAACATAGAAATCATTGGAAGATCTGTCATTTCAATGATATATGGGGAGATGCTCTTAGACATATAGAATTATAGAGTTGGAAGGGACCTCATGGGCCATTGAGTTGATAGCCCTTAATGAATATTCATAAGCAATATGTCTAAGAGCAGGGGTAGGCAACCTTTTCCCTTTAAGGGCCGAGGGACTTCAGCTCCCAGAAGCCTCAGCCCTGTTGGCCAATAGTCCCATGTTGGCCAATAGCTGCTGGGATTCTGGGAGCTGAAGTCCCTCGGCCCTTAAAGGGGAAAGGTTGCCTACCCCTGTCTAAGAGGATGGCTCTGCCCCTGGCTTCATCTTCTCACCCTCCACCTCATGGTGACATACATGGGTGGTATTAACATATAAATAAAAAATGAGATGTTATGAGAGGAGACACAATTTTGCTCTTTATATGTGACAATAAGATGTCAAATCCAGCAAGGGAGGTTCAAATCTTTTATCATCTGTTGTTTTAGCACCACAATGCTAGATGGGTCTCCTACTTGGTACAGGACCTCTGGATCAGGGGTAGGCAACCTTTCCCCTTTAAGGGCCGAGGGACTTCAGCTCCCAGAAGCCTCAGCCATGTTGGCCAATTGTCCCATGTTGGCCAATAGCTCCTGGAATTCTGGGAGCTGAAGTCCCTCGGCTCTTAAAGGGGAAAGGTTGCCTACCCCTGCTCTAGATAAACTGTGCCCAGCAGGAAGCTGTCCTCTCTCTTTTTGAAGATTTCCAGAGAATCTGGAAATTCATCATCTAAGACATTGGCTCCATTGCCTAACCACTCTTTCTGTCAAGAAGTTCCTTCTAATGTTGAGTTGAAACCTACCCTTCTGTAACTGTAACAGGGCCTAAGTAGCACATGTAGAATTCAATGGTGTATGAGGTACAGGAGCTACCCATGACAATTTTCACAGGGGATTCCTCAAAACACCAAGACTGGTGTAAATCTGTATCAAGCCACCCATTCTAGAAGCTTGCATTTTCCCCAGGCATAGGTCTTTTGCAATACCAATGGCTTTTAATTGCCCATTCAATACTGAGATGCCCCCTAAAGACTTTGCATTGCAACAGGAATTGCTCATAAACATATATTGCTGCTGGAGAGTCAGCACAGTGTATTGGTTTGAGTGTTGGACTAGGGGCCTCGGCAGACGGCTAATAGAGCCGTCCTCGGCGCAAGGAAGGGGAGGGGCAGCCACACGCTCGGCGCCCCTTCCTCCTCCCGAGGTCATCCTCGGAGCCGGCGGCCCTCCGCACGGCTGGCGCTCCGAGGACAACCTCCCGCCGCAGCGTCCTGACATGCTGCGGCGGAAGGGTCACCGAAAGTGGTCCGCAAGCTTTTGCGGCACACTTTCAGCAACATATGAAAGGAGCGCTATTTTAGCGCTCCTTTCTTGGGGCGCCGACGGTGCGCCGCGGGATCGAGGCATGAGGATGCCTCGGTCCTGCGGCGCACCTTCCCAGGGCGGCCCATGGCCTCCCGTCTGCTGAGGCCCAAAGGACTATGGAGACCAGGGTTTGAATCCTGGCTTAGCCATGGAAACCCACTGGGTGACTTTGGGCAAGTCACAGTCTCTCAACCTATGAGGAGAGGCAAATCCCCTCTGAAGAAATTTGCTAAGAAACCCCATGATTGAGTGATCATGGGGTTAGCGTTGCCATAAGTCAGAAACGGCTTGAAGGCACACAACAAAAAAATATGTGGATTTCAGTTAAACTCAGAAGGAAACCGTGTGTGTGTGTGTGTGTGTGTGTGTGTGTGTATGTGTGCATATGTGTGTAAGAAGGGGGGGGCAGATGATAAAACCTTTCCTGTTAATCAAGATATATCTGAATCAGAAACACACCCGCCCCTTCACATTTGTGGTTTTGACTATTGTGGATTTGATTATTCACAGATTTTATTAATATGTTCCTTCTAGAAATATCTAGGTCCTCCAGTGCAACTCTATGGTCAACGTTAACCAAAAGTCACGCTGAAGGACCTAGAGCAGGGGTATGCAACCTTTCCCCTTTAAGGGCCGAGGGACTTCAGCTCCCAGAAGCCTCAGCCATGTTGGCCAATAGTCCCATGTTGGCCAATAGCTCCTGGGATTCTGGGAGCTGAAGTCCCTCGGCTCTTAAAGGGGAAAGGTTGCCTACCTCTGACCTAGAGATTCCTAGAGAAAACAGCCCACTAAGCATTTGTAGCTCCTCCAGCACAATTCTATGGTCAATGTCTGGCAAATGTTGACCACAGAGTTGCACTGGAGGACCTAGAGATTCCTAGAGAGAACACTTCTCTAGGCATTTGTAGCTCCTCCAGCACGATTCTGTGATCCACTTCTGGCAAATGTTGACCATAGAGTTGCACTGGAGGACCTGGAGGTTCCTAGAGGTGTTCTCTGAGGTAAAAACATTGTGTTTTTGTTATTTGCGGTTTTTCCACATTCACAGGGGTTCTGTGCCCCTAACCCCAGCGAATGTGGAGGGATGAGTGTACAGTGGTTTTCTACAAGGAGAGAAAAACCAGCCACTTCATGGAACTGCCAATTCATTATACTTCCTTTGGCATCTCAGAAAGGTAGAGCATCAGGATAATAAGCAAATGCATTTTCGTTCTGTTAGTTTAATTGATCCGTAAAAGGGCAGAGGAGAAATCAAAATGAAACAAACATCGAAATTGGTTAATAGCCCTTAATGACCATTCATAAACAATCTGACTAAGAGGAGCACTCTGTTCCTGGCTTCACCTTCTCACCCTCCACCTCAAGTTGACGCACATGGATGGTGTTGACATACGTAAAAAACGTGATGTTATGGGAGGAGAGACAACTTTGTGCTCTGTATGTGACAATAAGATGTCAAACTAGAACCCAGCAAGGGAGATTCAAATCTTTTATCATGTGCTGTTTTAGCACCACAATACTGGATGGGTCTCCTCAAGTACGAGTTACATTACAGGAATCATGTCCATACTAGCCAGCACTTCACAGATGAAAACCAGGACACGTGCGGCCAAGGGACTTCAGAGCATGGTCCAAGATATCAGACATTATTAGTAAGGAAGAACACACAAGCTAGAAGAGGTTGCAGCAGTTTGCTTTTTCCTGGACCTTCTGGAAAGGGAAAGGTTCCACCTCTCCTCTCTTCAGATTGGGTTCAGTGAATGCAGACTACTTCTGCACCTTGAACTCAGTTTGAAGAAACTGAAGTAAGCTGAGCTGAAATGGGGAAAGTGGAAGAGAAGAGAGAAACCAGGACATGATAAGAAAAGGCTGAAAAAGTCAGCCAAAGGAGCATTAATCAGGGCTGTCTCTGCCAAATTGGGACAATTGGAGATTATTTGTATCCGTATCCCCCTCAACTCCTCAAGATCTGAAGATGGACAGTCATGGAATTCTGCCCTTTTCTATTCACAACAACCCTGTGAGGCAGGTTTTATCAGGACATACTTTGGATGCAAAGCTCCTTTGTCCTAGCTTCCAGTACTTTACCATGGAGCGATCATATACAATGGAAATTGGGGGCTGTATTACCCTATCTCCTATCCCCCCACTCTCTGAATTTTTAATTTTGGCTGTTGGGTGGCACTTGTAGGCTTCCCCAATGACCTTGGGGGCCGCATGCGTCCTACCGGCCACACTTGTACTCTCCCACTCTACCCATTACACCACGCTGTCTGCCAATGTACATTTGCAACAGAATGCAAAGTGAGTTTAAACATACCGGCATGTGTACACTCGTACATCCAACAATCCCTTGGCAGGCTATCATTTGTATCGGCAGCTCTTCGAGCTATTTGAAGAATTGCATTAAGCAATACCCTGTTGGGGGCCTTTAAACGTTGGCACTGGGGCACTTTTAATAGCGGCACCTATAAATACAATGCAAGACAACAGCTGGACGTGATGGTTTCCGAACACACGTATTGGTGGGGTTAAAAATATGAGGGTCTCCTCCTCTCTTTATGTCGCCCTGTCTGGCACCAGGAATTCCACCTTCCATGTGGCATCACCCATCCATCAACAACATCCCAACCAAATCCCAAAACAAACATTGACACTCGGGTGACAGAAGAAGATGTAACGTTATCATCACAGCTCCTCTCCCTCTGGGATCTGGAGAAAAGCATGCCATGCCTTCTGCGCATGTCAGGAGGAAGAGTATAAGGATTGAGTTCAGTCTGCCTTCGGTGTTTTGAAGTTCAACCTGGCTATTCTATTCTGAACTGGAACTGGCTGAAATTCCAGGCCTCCTGAAGATTTTATGTGACAAACAGCACTGCTTTAAACAAGCTTTGTTGTGGTTCGCTGCCTTCAAGTCGATGCCAACTTATGGTGAAGGAGAGACCACCATATCCTCACAGCCCTGCTCAGGTCTTGCAGATTCAGAGCTGTCTCTTCCCTGGTTGAGTCTATCCACCTGAAATGTGGTCTTCCTCTTTCCCTAGAATCATAGAAACATAGAATCATAGAGTTGGAAGAGACCCCCAGGGGCCATCCAGTCCAACCCCATTCTGCCATGCAGGAACTCAAAATCAAAGCACCCCCGACAGATGGCCATCCAGCCTCTGTTTAAAGATCTCCAAAGAAGGAAAGTCCCTTCTACCTTACCAAGCATTATTGTCTTTTCTAGTGAATACTCTCTTCTCATGAGATGGCCAAAGAAGGGCAACCTCAGTTTTGCCATCCTGGCTTCTAGGGAGAATTCAATTCTTTTGTTCTGGGACCCATTTGTTTTTCTTTTTAGAAGTCCAGCTTCCATAGAAC
>CM034710.1:126452281-126470017 GCA_020142125.1 Phrynosoma platyrhinos | reverse complement strand
TTGCATACGTCCCACTATGGAAACAGTTGGAACTTTTCGTTGGATGCGGAACATCAACATTCTGTTCAAGGTTGCAGAACCAAAGTTGTGCGTGCCGTGCCATTGTGCATGAAAATGCCCAAGAGATGTGCAGACACATGTATTTGGTTGTACATTTGGCTGCATATCAAAGTGTGCCTTTGCACACTTCAATATGCAATTGTCCCATTCAACACAAATGCAATTTCCGCATTTAACACAAAGGAGACATAGTACAATCAATGCACAACTAAACATGTGTCGAGGTTTGTAATGCAAACCCGACAAAGAATCTCAGCATTATTTATTTTTTCCTGGAGAATTTCCTAAGGGATCACTGGAAAGAGAAGAAGACCAACCATCTACTTTCAGTTCCAGCCTCTGGGGGCCTTATGGATTTAATTAATTTATACCCTTCCTTTCTTCCACCATGGGACCCAAGGCTGCATAGAATAATTTAAAATAAAAGTTTGGCTAAAATGTTACATTAGAGACGCTTGTTTTTTAAATAAGAAGAACTCTATTACATAATGCTTCTATTAAAAACATGTTGTTCAACACAGCTTAAAATACATTTCCATTGCAACTGAAAACATAACAAGGCAAAAACGCGAGAAGCTGCTTTCAAACACCATTCTACCGTGTGATTAAAAACCAATTAAAAACACTTGCTGAATAGAAATGTTTTAACCTAATGATGGGAAAAGAGCAGGACGAGAGTTAACCAGATCTCCTGTGGCAGTGAGTTCCACAGTCTGGGAGCAGCCACCAAGAAGGTCCTCACCAGACAAGCCTGAGATGGTGGTGAGACCAAATGAGAGTCCGCTCTCAAAGATCTCAAAACTTCATCAAATCCTTGATTAGTTGCACAAGGTGGTGTACAGATTCCTGACTAGTTGGGATGAGATCTCTGATTGGTTGGAGATCACCCCAACCAATAGGGGATCTCTTTCCAACCAATCAGGGATCTCACCCCAACCAATAGGGGATCTTCTTCCAATCAATCAGGGATCTCACCCCAACCAATAGGGGATCTCATTCCAACCAATCAGGGATCTCACCCCAACCAATAGGGGATCTCTTTCCAACCAATCAGGGATCTCACCCCAACCAATAGGGGATCTCATTCCAACCAATCAGGGATCTCACCCCAACCAATAGGGGATCTCTTTCCAACCAATCAGGGATCTCACCCCAACCAATAGAGGATCTCATTCCAACCAATCAGGGATCTCACCCCAACCAATAGGGGATCTTATTCCAACCAATCAGGGATCTCATCCCAATCAATCAGGGATCTCATCCCAACTAGTCAGGGATCTGTACACCTGATTAGTTGGGAAGACATCCCTGATTGGTTGGGATGAAATCCCTGGTTGGTTGGGATCTGTCTGCAAAAGAGGAAGACACCCTGGCCAGAAAGGAAAATGGTAATGATGCTTAAAGCAACTGTAGAAACAAGGGCAACAACGGAAGGTCAACAGCTGAAGATTTTGTCCTTCACATTCTTGAAAACCCATCTTCCAAATTTTCAATTTTTCAGCCAAACATTCTGCACAGTCCCGATAAAGGCAATTTCTTTTTATCTCATATTACTCGTCCAAGAATAATACAGGCACACGAGGCATTTGCTTTCACTGAAATCTAAAGTGTCTCCAGTTATGGTCAAAATTAAACTTTTTGGGACTTATACCTGCACGGTTATGGCAGATCAATAATAATAATAATCTGTCTGATCTGTTTCAGGTTCATTCTGAAATTCTATTAAGCATTTGAGGCTTGCTGAAATGGATCTTTCGCCTTTGCCAAAGAAAGAAAATTAAGTGAAAGAAGCAAGAAAGATAGAAAGAAAAGGATTGCAAACATTGAATACTATGAAGAGACAGGGACATTTTTCTACAGTACTTCTTTTATTATACTCAGACTTAGCACCAGCCAATGAAATTCATCAATAACAAATCCAGGAGGACCAGGGTTCGAATCCTGGCTTGGCCATGTAAACAAAAGGGTGCATGAATACCTAAGTAATACAGAGCTGGGAAAAAACAAAATCAAATCCACACTCATTTTAAAGACCCTTCTGCAACAAGCAATTCTTAGCCAACAGTCAATCTAAAATTTGAAAAAGTCTTTGCCTGCTGGCAGAAGGAAAGTGGAGAGTGGTTCATTCTAGGCGGCATCTGCATTGCAGAAATAATCCAGTTCGACACTACTTGAACTGCCATGGCTTAATGCTATGGGATTCAGGAACTGTTGTCTGTTGTGGCACCAGAGCTTTCTCAGAGAAGGCTAAACATGTCACAAAACGACAAATCACAGGATTCCCTAGCCTTGAGGCATGGCAGTTCAAGCGGTGTCAAACTGGATGATTTCTGCAGTGCAGATGCAGATGCAGCCCATGCAAGGGAATGCCACAGCTTGGATGCAGCCCCCAAGAAGGCCCTGCCATGTGTCCTCACCAAATGTACCTGTGAGGGTGACGGGACGAAGAGAAAGCCCACCCTCAAGGATTTTAAAACATGGTCAGTTTCATATATAGAGAGAATATTTTCCATATAGAGGACTTCATAGATCATAGACAGCACTTGGAAGTGTGCCCAGATCAGTAGCCGTGGGGATATGGGCACATCCCTTGGGTCCCTGTCTCATGCACTGGGCCTGATATTGGCATAGCTTCCTCAACCTAGGCACTTCTGGAACCAACACACTGCCCTCCCAAAAGTCAATAAAAATAACTTTTGTATAGCTGCATAGCTAGCACCACTTGCTTAAAATTCCCAGAAATGGAGACAGTTTCCCTGCACTTTGCATCCATCAAAGACAAACTAGACAGATGACCTGATACAGTTTGCTGCAGTTACAAAGCGGAGACGGTTGTAAATGCCAGCGGGCAACAGATCTATGGCATTCGACTATTGTAAAAGACGATGTTGCTATCATTTAACAGGGTGAGTGGATCTAGATGATGGAATAAATGGTCTGCAGCTTTCCAAATGACACTCAAGCACCTCGGCTTGGGTTTCTTCAACTATCCATTTAATTTTAGGACATCTGGCACCAGCTCAGAGATATTCTACTCGGATCATCCCTTGGCCAATAAATAAGGCAGCAGGCAATGCTGGAGAATAATTGAAAACATTGAAAAGAAGGGCTGAAAAAGGTGTTTCTGGAATGTTGAGAAGAATCTGAGATTGATGGCAATCTTCACAATCTGAGATGTTTCCTGCACAAAATTCATGCATGCTTGTTTTGTAAGGAAAACAGTCTTTTTTCCTGTGCATTCTCTGCACATTTTATTCATGCAGAGCAGGTCCCTTATTTCCATGCAGAAAAAGATGTATTTTGTGCAACCCCCCCCCCAATAATTTATTTTATTTTATTTTTGCATACAGCTCCACACAATCTTTGAAAACTGTGGGATTTTGAAGACCATGTCACATCCATTACTGAGCCAGCACTGCGTAGTGGGTTTCAGCATTGGACTACAACTCTGGAGACCAGAGTTCGAAACCCCACTTAGCCATGAAAACTCACTGGGTGAGCTGGGGCTAGTCACATTCTCTCAGCCTCAGAAGGCATAGGCAGACCCTCTCTGAACAAATCTTGCCAAGAAAACCCTGTAACAGGATCACCTTAAGAGTTACCATAAGGTGGAAATGACTGAACCCTTGGGCTGGGTAGGATCAGATCCACAATTATTGTAAGCCATTCTATTTATATTAGGAAAATACAATTCTCATTTAGAGAGGGTGCTAATTTTGCCCTCCCCTTTCCAGCACCATACCCTTTGCCAGCTGGAGAAAACAATATATCCAAATAAAACTTGGGAAATTTAATATAAAAATTTTGTGGAGGAAGCACATGTTACCATGCCAAAACCAAGTGTTGTTTTATTCTAAACTGAAAATCCAAACGGGAAAATTGGCACCATTCTCATTTAATAAATAAATGTCGCTGGTCCATTATTACATGTATTATTTAAAACCATCATTATTGTTTGAGTGCACTGTATTATTATTATTATTATTATTATTATTATTATTATTATTATTATTTTGGCTCGTAACAATGACAGGAACAAAATCTGTATTTATCTACCTTTGCATTTTCCTGCTTAAAAATAATAATATTAAATAGACATCATTTTCATCATTTTAAAAAATGTGGTTTGCAACAGATTTCCTGTAAGGTTAAGGCTGGAAGGATTTTAAAATAAATAAATAGCCATGAGCCAACTGGACCAGCTTGGGCTAAAGCAAAACAGCAAGGATACGGCTGCCAGGAATGAGAGGGTAACCTGGCATCAATGCCAAGCCAAGAACAACGGAAGGATCCTGAGGAAAAAGTTGGGATGAAGAGAAAAGAGGGCAAGGCAGGGGATTAGAGGATCAGAGCACTGCAAGGGATGGGTACAAGGTGGCCAGATGCCTCAACTGCAAAGGAGGACAAGGCACCACAACATGTAGGACACTGAATAAAAATATAGTGGGTCATTCCAAAGTAATAGCTAAAGACACTAATATAAATGTAAACTCATACTTCTTAGGACATTTTAGAATTCCTTCTGGACAGATGAAGGACATGTACTGAGAAAGGAGGGCATTTGGTCATGCTGCATGGGTAAGTCATCAGCTCCATCCTCCAGTCAAGCCAGGATCCAGTCCACACATCAGCTGCCATCACAATTGTGGCTGCGTTATGCTTGTGGAGCATAAATCTATGCTCAGTTACATGGTGGTTGCATTATCATACCCTTCTGCTGAATGCCAACATCAGGGGTAGGCAACCTAAGGCCCGGGGGCCGGATGTGGCCCCCCGAGGCCTTTGGACCGGCCTCAGGCCGGTCCTGCTGCTGCCCCTCTGCCGCCCCCTACCATGATGATGTTGATTATTGTTGTTATTAGTTGTTCTTGGGATTTTCTTGGCAAAATCTCCACAGGGGTTTTGCCATGGCTTTTCTGGGGCTGAGACAGTGTGCATGCATATTTTAATTTTTTTTTATTTTTTTTAATTAATTAATTTATGTATTTATTTATTTTTGGTGCTTTGGCCCCCCAATTGTCTGAGGGACAGCAACCCAGCCCTCCGCTCAAAAAGGTTGCCTACCCTGGCCAACATGGTTGAAGAAGTACGGTAGTACCAGCCCATGTGCCTGCTGGTTGTCCTTTTGTGTAATGGGAATGTGCAGTGACTGCTTCTTGCATCCCAGGGAATCAAGCGGTACATTGAGGGTGCTGACAAATACTCATGCACCATCCAATAATGTCCCGACTGCCTTGCTGGAATCCTGTTGGTTGGTCCCATCTACAGCAGATTAATTGAATCAATTGCTGAAGGGTGAATCAACACAAAGGTAAACCCCATTGGTTCAACAGCTCTACTCTAGTTGAGACCAACAGTAGGATTTAGGCCCATGCGAAGTAGTTGACCTGGTGCAACTCTCATAGAATCATAGGAGATTATCAGATGCAGACGGGATAGGGATGGGATCTCTCCCTCGTCCTTATCCTGTCCATGACAGAGATTGCGTGAAAGCCTTTCATATCCTATGCGCCGATCCTGTCATTATCCTGTCACTGAAGTGGCATTGCATTAATGCCAACTCCTCTTAATGCAAAATGCTGGGCAATGCCATTTCAATGACCGTATCAGCGTGACGTCTTTGAAAGGCTTTTGCACTATCGCTGTCACTCGCGCTTTCCGGATGGATAATGTCCAGATAAGCGCGACGTCGTCTGAAAGTCCTTCCTGCGGTCGCACAGAAAGGACGGGACAGAATAATCTCCATAGAGTTGGAAGTCCCACTCCTTACTCAGTGCAGGCTCTCCAGATAAAGCATCCCCGGCAGGTTAATATCCAGCCCCTTTTTTTTTTTGCTGTTTATGCAACCACAAAAAAAGTCATTTTTATCAAGAATTTTCCAAATATAATAAAAGTTTCAAGTATCTAAAGAAAAAAAGAAGAAAATAGAAAAAATAGAAAAGAGAGAGACAAGATAAGATAGCTAAAAAGAAGGTATAACACAGAAAGAAACCTAGAAAATCAGAAAGCTAACTTCCGATTGTCCTTTTGGCTGTTTTGTATGTATGTGCGTACCTTCAAGTCATCTGTCAACTTGTGGTGACCACATGAATTTCAAGAGGTTTTCTTAGGTAAGGAAATACTCAGAGGTAGTTTTGCCAGTTCCTTCTTCTGAAAGATAGCCAACAGCACCTGCAGACATCGGAGGTCTCCCATTGCTTAGCTTCCAAGATCAAAGGAGATCTGGAGCCTTTAGAGTATAGAATATTGTATTATGTACATAGAATATAATCATACTTCTCTCATTACTTACTGCCTCCTATATTTCTTCCGATAACAAAAAACTCATTAATACATGAAGGCAACAGTAATCAAGTCCTCTTTTTGTGTGCAAGAAGTCTCTCAGGGGTTTCCTATTTTTCAAAAATGCCTCTAATGCTTTTTCTCTAATCAAAACAGGTAATTTATCCCTTTCCGCTAACTCTTTCAGTTGCTTAGTGGGTAGTCTATTTGCCCTTTTTATAAAAGAGGAAAACCTTCCTTTTCAGACAGGCATTCAAAACAGAAAACTTTTAACGTACGCCTTGGGGTACTATATTATTTTTTAATGAATTTTAAACATCTTTATCTTCTTTTTTATTTTATTGTAGTAGTTTAATTCTGTTTTTATGTATTATTTTTTGTACGTTTTCATTGTATTGGAGTTTTTCTTTGATTTTAAATGTTGCAATCTGCCCTGAGTCCCAGTCCTGGGAGAAGGGTGGGATAATAAGAATAAGAATAAGAATAATGTTGCTAGAAGACAATCTTCTTTTTTGATGCTGTCTTTTCTTTGAAGGACTGTCTATTCCAAGCCTGATTTCAAGACAAAGGCTGGAATTCACGATCACAGTTGCAGATGCATAACCTACAGTTATGCATTCATAAGTGATTCAAATCCATAATCCCTACACATTCAATTCAAACCTCAGCTTTCCTCCACCATGGTAGCTTACAATAACTTAAAACAAAGGCAGAGCGAAACTTTTCCAGCGGCTATAAAAATGTCTCCAGTTTCTCTCTTCTCCGTCCACTTTCCTCCTTTGTTTTTGGCTTACTTCACTGGCTGCAAACTGAGTTCAAAGTGCAAAAATAGCTTGCCCACATTTAACTCAACAAGAGGGAAAGGAGAGCAGAAAGCAGAATCTTGCCCTTCCCTGTAGATTAAGGAGAAAGCAGACTGCTGCAGCCTCTCCTAGCTTGTGTGTTCTTCTTCATTAATAAGTGTTGCCATCTTGAGCACACTCTGATGTTGCTTGGACAGATGGATCCTGGTTTTCATCAGTGAAATGTTGGGGAGTACGTAAGCCGCCACTTCATTTCTCCTTCTCAACCCAGGTTTCTTGCACCCAAGTGAAAAAATCTTGCATTATGGGGAAAGAGGGAACAGAGGCAGGCTGGTACCCATTGAAATGGTTCAAACCACTGTTCTGCTGATGGAGCATCACACATCAGGGCAACGTCACTTGATAAGCTGTGAAAAGACAATGCTAAACAAGACCAGCCGGTTGGTCCCTGGGGTCCGTGTCATTTTGTTTGCTTTGGCACATTCCTCTGTTTCTCTTCCCTGTTCATCCAATGACAAGATCCACTTCCTTGGAATGGCTGCACAAGGCCTGGGCTTCTTAGAAACAACATTCTCGCTCTAATCCAACTGGCTTCTAGGACATATTTTCTGTCTCTGTCTCTTTTCTGTTACGACAGGCATTTGGTGACTTTATTGGCCTTGTAAAACCCTATCTCTGGAGTCTTGTTTTCTTCTCCTTCTTCTTAGCAATTGGAGTTAGGAGAGAAGAGGATTATATTTATGTCCTTTTGTGGTTTTTATGGAACTTTGGAGTGACCGAAAAGTCAAAGTGCATCTTATAAATGGTTCCTTACTTGGGCTTGCCACTGTGATCCGCAAACAATGCATGGAGAGGATCAACAGCTTTGGGAAGAGTCAGCTTATCTCAAGAATTGAAACTCTGCGCTCTTTGCTATTTTCTTAACTATCGTGGGCCCTTGGTATAGGCTGGGCTTTGGTTCCAGGACCCCCATGGATACCAAAATCCACAAATCACAGACTCATAGAGTTGGAAGAGACCCCAAGGGCCATCCAGTCCAACCCCATTCTGCCATGCAGGAACTCACAATCAAAGCATCCCCGACAGATAAACATCCAGCCTCTGCTTAAATGCTCAAGTCCTATTAAACACAATAGGGTAGTAAAATGGTGCCCCTTATAGAAAATGGCAAAATCAAGGGTTTGCTTTTGGGATTAAAAAAATAGCAATTCAAGCCATGGATGGTAGAATCTGTGGATGCAGAATCCATGAATATGGAGGGCTGACTGTATTTGGTCAGCATGTGTCTCATGTTTAGGGGAGATCCTTTGCTCCCTCTGGGATGAGAGGTTCTCTAGAGAAGATCTTGACAACTTCTGGGCCTTTCCCAACAAACTGTCCAGAGAATATGACCTGGAACAATGGATGCAAGCTGCAGGAAAAGAGATTCCACCTTAATATTAGGAGGATCTTCCTGACAGTGAGAGCTGTTCAACAGTGGAACACACTCCCTCGGAGATTTTGGTGGAGTCTCCTTCTTTGGAGGTCTTTAAACAGAGGCTGGATGGCCATCTGTCAGGGATGCTTTGATTGGGAGTTCCTGCATGGTGGGGGGGTTGGACTGGATGGCCCTTGGGGTCTCTTCCAACTCTATGATTCTATGAAATTGTCTGATGAAAGGACCAATTTTATACCAGTGTGAAATCAAAGAGGCTCAACTAGGGATGGCATTCTTCACCAGTCTCCACGGGTCAGGATACTCTGGGGGCAGCCTGGAGTATCCTGGCCCCAGAACTGCCCTGATTTCCCCACATTATCTTGGCCCTTGCTCTGATGCTGGACAGCTGTTTAGATGTATGTCTTGCTCTGGTTCTTCTCGGAACATCCAGAGTAAATAGAGTTATTTTAATGTGCTTTAAGAGTGATATACCCCAGTCCTGGTGCTGAATGGGCCAGATATAATCCAGTCTGTTTGCATCATAACCTAGTTCGTATCATCGGGTCTCCCTGCCAAGAGTACGGGGGGAGGATGTTTTATTTGGCCCTTGCAGACAGGGCCATAGTTTTTCTTCTAAAATAAAGGAACAATTGTAGCAATTTTCACCCTGCTACCAGAAGTCTTTGAAAACCACACCATTTTTTTGGGAAGACTATTCACAATTCAGGAATTATTCTGCGCAACATTTTCACATGGTTGTTTTGCACAGAAAACAGCAACATATTGTACAGAGGAATGAAACATATTTAAAGCAACCATGCAACAGATAATTAACCAGTTTTTATGGACATTTATAGAACAAATCACTGTAATAATATCCATTGACAAGACTTGTGAAAAATTAATGCACTGCAATTAAGACTAATTAAGAATTTTTGTAGCACATGATTTTTTCATAAGTCTTCTCAATGGATATTATTACAGTAATTTGTTCTATAAACAGATGCAGAAACTGGTTGAATGTCTGTTATATGGTTGTTTTAAAGAATATCATGGTGGATAACATAACTGCTAAAAGTTTGGCAGACATTATTTTTGACCATTTACAGATGAGGAACCGTCAAATTTGGAACGAAGTTGCGTAAGTAGAGTTGCATTTGCAGTATTGTTGCTCATGCTGATCCATGTGTACATGAGCTTGCCAATTAAGCTGTACATTTGTAGGTACATTCGGGTAGCATTCAGTTGCTCACAAGGAGTTGAGTTATAGAACTATATGGCTGGAAGGAACCACAAGTCCTACCCTTGGCATGCAGGAATACACAACAGCACTGCTTTAATTGGGAGTTCCTGCATGGCAGGAGGTTGGACTGGATGGCCCTTGTGGACTCTTCCAACTCTATAATTCTATGATTATATGATTCTATGATCCTGAAGAGTTGCCCATCCAACCTCTACTTAAAGACCTCCAAAGCAGGAGAGTCCACCACCCTCTGAAGCAGTCTTACAGTTACGAAGTTCTTCCTAATGTTTAGTGGAATCTCTTTTCTTGTAATTTGAACCTAATGGTTCACGCACTAGTCTCTTAGTTGCATGGCAAAATCCATGTGCAACTCCACATGCAGAAATTTTACCCAACACAACCTCAATGGCTGCTGCCACACTACAGAATGAATATAGTTTGGCATCACTTCAGCCATCATGGCTCCATCATATGGAATCCTGCAATCTGGAGTTTGTTGTGGCACCAGAGCTTTCAGACAGAGAAGGCTAAATAGCGCACCAAACTACAAATCCCAGAATTCCATACCATTGAGTCATGGCAGTTAAAGTGGTGTCAACTGCATTATAGATGGGCCCGATGGCAGGTCTCAGCTGTAGTCTTATTCCTGTGTTAATCTTTTGGCAAGTGTGAGAGGGTTTTCGGTCCTTCAACAAAGAAATACATTTGAAGAGGGTTTGCGACATGCTGGGCAGAAGTCCAGACAGCACTCTCTGGATAATCTCTTTGTGGTCATCTAGGCTTGACAAAGGAAATCCAGAAAAGGAGCAAAATCTGGAAACTTTTAATGAGGGCTCATATTGACTTAAGCAGATGTAGATCATACAAACATCTGGTTCTTGACAGTGGACAACCAAGGTGTGATTGAATTTCACCCACCGGACCTGTCTCTTTCTCTGAATGTGATACATCTCCCCCATTTTCCTTTTACCAGCACTGCTTTTATGGCTTCATGTGAAATGGTTTTCTCCAGGGAGAGCTTGAAAATCTCTTCCTCTGTGGTAATTCGACTTTATATCCAAACATCTGGAGATGCTCTCCACAAGGAGGTAGGATTGTTTTTGCTGTTGGCAAGGGGATGTAAACACCGGAGTCATACAAAAGAAAACACACTCTTCCCTTCTGGTACTTTATTATTATTTTTTCCTTACTCATTCACTCTAGTCCTGGTTTCACTCTGATCATAAGATCTATGATGAAGCAAGCGACTTTGTCATTGTCAGGGCAGATCTGGCCCAAGGTGGCAGTGAGCGATGGACCAGCATTTCCACAGGGGGTGATCACACAAGTTGAATGCATATCACTGGAAAGGAGATCTGGCAACCTTTAGCCAACTGCTTTAGAAATCAGACACATCAGTCTTCCCGGTCATGTCCCTGAAACTGTGTCCATTTTGTTACTGGAAATGAAAAGTTCACAGCAGCAGCAGCAGCAGCAGCAGTTTCAATGCACAGATCCTTCATGCAGAAAGGACGGGGCTGATGCTACTGGTGGTGTAGTGGAAGGGCGATACAAGGGATAACAACTCTGTACAAAACTAGTGTCTTTTTCTCTTTGTGAAGCTAAGCACATGAACACCCAAACAGCAAATACAAAATGACAAACTGGTAAAGACACCCCTTATCCAGCTCTTATAGTTCACAGAACAAAGCAACTCTAAAAGTGGGCCCTTGGTATCCAAATCTGTCAATATTCAAGTCCCATTAAATACAATGGCACAGTGATATATATTATATAAAATAGCAAAATCAATGTTTGCTGTTTGGAATCTATATCTATATCTATATTGATATCTATATCGATATCAATATCAATATCGATATAGATATAGATAGATATATAGGAATATTTTCAAGCCAGAGATAGTGGAATCCATGGATAAAGAATCCATGGATATGGAGAGTCAACTGTACTTCTTTTTCTCACATCACACATTTTACGGGAAGGAACCATACCAACTCTCAACTATACATAAACTTTCTCTGATACCAGCAACAACTCAGCAGCTCACAGCGAGGAGTATCCCCTCTTTCTGTTTTTCCCATTTACCAGGCACGGATGATCCAAATCAGGATACAGATTCCTAAACCACTCCCAGCATCCCCCAGCCAGATACCACCAGAGGTAGCTAGTGGCTTCCTTGTCAGGATGGTGAATCTGCTCTGGGTTCCATTCCAAACTCTAAAAGAAATATCCAAGGTGCTGAATCATTTCCTCCAAATAGGTTCAATCCCTTGTGTAGCTCCTATACATTTCAGATTAAAACCCAGAGTGGATTCACCAATCCAGTGAAACAGCTATCATCTGCTACTGGCTTCTGGGAGCTGTAGTCCCATCCATGGGGGTAGAACTCAAGAGCTTATTGCATGGCACTTACAAGAACAGGAACGGAATGGAACAGGTTGAGAAGGCATGTTACTGTACAGGAGAATGCCGCCGATGCCGCCGGGAGTCCCCAAGCCGTTCCCCAGCCGATCCTGGCAGCCGTTCGGCTGCCAGGATCGGCTGGGGAACGGCTTGGGGACTCCCGGCGGCATTGGAGGCGTTCTCCTGTGCAGTAACGTGCCTTCTTGACCTGTTCCGTTCCATTCTTTTCCGTTCTCGTTCCTGTAAGTGCCATGCGATAATCTTAATAGGCTTGTCAGTCTGGAATCTCAGTAGGCAAAAGGATCGTAGTAGCCCCCCTTGAGATTAACTGAGCGAAAGACATTGTAGCATAACAGAGACAATGGTTCCTGGCACACTACACATATTATAACACCTCAGCCTCCTGAGAACTCTCTTGGCCAATTTATCATATTTCCTTTCTGGCTCCCAGCCTGCCCACACCCCGTGCCAAAACTCCTCTCATCATTCATATGGGCATCCTTGGCATTAGACAACATCTTTGCTCTTGCCTTTGCCCCTCAATGATCATAGTTTAAACTGAACTTGTCACTTCATCATCATACCCACACGTTTTGCAATGTTACGGCTATTCATCGTTTACAAAAGCTTATGATGAGTTCATTCTGTGCATCTAAGAAGGAAGTAGACCTTATTCTTTGAAAGCTTATGGTACAACTTCTTTTGAACACCTATCAAATTATTTCTGATGCAAAAACATGGAGGGTCCTTGAGCCTTTTGCCACCCCTAAAAGGAGTAGCATTTTGCTGCTCTTTTTGGGGTGGCAAAAGGGAGGATCGGGGCCGTGGCATGGGGTTGCCACGGCCCTGATCCACTGCTTCCCGGGGCGGATCTGTGCCGCCAGTCTACAGAGGCCTTAAGTGTCTCTATATTGGCTGATGACTGTCAGAAATATGCCTGTTTTTTGGGGATGGGTGGGGGGAATTCATTGATTTTACCATCGATATTAACAACAATCAACAAACAGTGAATCTATTGAAAAAGACAAAAGCATATGACACATTCTTGGGCGCAGTTCCCCTCCTAGATTTCAGGGTGTTGGCAATTTGTGCAGTGTGTTAGAGTTAGCATCAGTCAGTCAGGATTTATATGTACAACGGGATCTTGGTATCTGCTGGGGGTGGATTCCAGGAACCCCTGTGGATATCAAAATCCATGGATGCTCATGTCCCATTGTATACAATGGCATAGTAAAATGATGTCCTTCATATAAAATGGCAAAATCAAGGAATATATATTTTTTGGAATATTTACAACCTGTGGCTGCTTGAATCCATTGATAAAAAAAAATCTGTGGATATGGAGGGCCAACTGTACGGTCTCCTCTCACCATCCCCCTGTTCACCCTGCTTCTGAATGCTTCTGAGGTGTCCTACAAACTCCATTTTAGGGCTCAGGTCCAGCCAGCCAGAAATGGAGCTGAACTCTAGCCGAACAGCTGTTCGATAACAATGGCTTTTGGTCATCCCCCAAAGCTGGAACTGAACCAGTGACCTAGAGGTGAACATTCCCCTTTGCACTCCTGGCAGCCTCGGTTGAGCTGATCTCCTTTCCACTCTGCAGCCGTTAATGGCCCTGCGTGAGTCCTGGGGGCCCTGCTAAATTGTCTGTAACCCGCCAGCATTTCCTCTTTGGCATGCGAGACGGCAGTCACCTGCCTATTATAGCAACGGAGGTCACAAAGTCTTGCTCGGTGGAGTCGTGAAATACAAGGACCTTTTGGAATTCGCTCATCAAACAAATATCTCACTCTCAGGCCCAGCTGCTTCTGAGCCTTCTGACCTCCTAGCCTCAGGTGGATATCAGTGCTGTGGTCTCTGGCCTTGGAGCAGGAGGAGGTTAAAGGGAGTGGAGCTCAGATGAGGATCATTTACCTAGAGAGCAGATATCTGTGGCCAATAAATGCATCTCAATTGTTCTAGCCAAGGTGTGAAACTGAGGCTCTACTGCAGGCGTCTTGGGGTTGGAGGGCAACCACTGAATTTCTGTCCCTCCTCAACCTACTAGGGGCTGCATTGCTTCTGCTGAAGTTTGGTGAGGTTCTTGCTGCAATGTGGTGGATCTCTCTGGTGCAGCAACATTGGTCCCTGTGTCCACCAGTGTGTCTGCAAAGCCTTCTCTTATGACACCAGGTGGCTGACACATCCAGAAACATTGGCAGTAGCACTAAAAAAGACCCCAACTTTCTTCTCTTCCCTTTTCTTCTGTCCCTTCCAGAAGATAGTCCATCTCTAAGGTCCTGCTTGTAATGGCCAAATACAACAACCTCTCTCATTCTCTCAGAGCAGCAACTGGACAATTCATGGCCCAAAGCCCAGTTCTAGTGCAAACAGACCCTTATCCTGGATTGAACAAAGTCCCTGTTTACTCCAGGATCTTCCTAGAAGATCCAGAGTCCTCTATTCTGATGTCAGGTGGCTGAGGGTATGCGCATCCTGCAGAGCCACCCAACATGTCCACTGATGCTGCCTCCCACTTGCTCTGAGGTCAGACTGAGACACGCAGCCATGTGAGCATCATTGGGAACCCTCTCTGGACCTCAGAGCAAGCAACCCATAGCAGTGGTGGGTGTGATGAATGGCTCAGTGGGATGCATATGCAGTCAGACACCCAACATCAGAACGGAAGACTCCATTTAACCAAATTAACCAGGGACTTTGTTAAATTTGGGACAAGAGTCTGTTCACACCAGAACTGGGTTTTGGGCCATGAACTGAATGGTCTCCCTGCTGAGGCAACAGGGGGAGGTCACTGTATTTGGTCTAAACAGATAGGATCATAGAAAGAGACTATCTTCTGGAAGGGACAGAAGGGAAGGAAAGGGAAGGGAAGCAGGCTGGAATCTTTTTTTGTTAGAGTTACTGCCAATGTTTCTGGATGTATGAGGGTCACAGCAATACACTGGAAAGAGGAAGGAAGAATGATCAAGATTTCTGGTGGGGAAGGAGACACTCGGTAGGCTGTGTGTTGTGTCTTTTGGATGCTTCCCCTTCCCTTCTAGGTTTCTTCATTTACACCTTGTTTGCTATGCAAAGAGATAGCTGTGTTAAATCTGCTTTAGCCTAAAGGGCATAAGGGAATCCAGTAGCACCTTTGAGATTAATGAGGAAGAAGAAATATCTGGCAGAAGCTTTCGTGAACTGAGTCATCTCATCAGATGCATGGGATGGAGCCTCTTTGGACAGACATGTATACAAATGAGCGGTGAGGTGCAGGGATTATGAAAAGGAATTGAAATAGAAAATACGTTGGAGTGCTGAAAAGTATTGATTTAGAAACGATTATAAAGAGTAGTTAAAAGGAGAAAGGCCCTAAGCAGACGACTAATAAAGTCGTCTTCTGGGCAGAGAAGAGGAGGGGCAGCCGCACGAGCGGCGCCCCTTCCTCTCCCCGAAGTCGCCCCCAGATGCGCCGGCCGTCCGCACGACCAGCGCATTGGGGATGACCTCACGGCGCAGCGCCCACATGCGCTGCGCCGTTTGAGCCGGGGAAAGTGCACCCGCCGCTTTTGGGGCGCACTTTCCCTTAGATCTAAAAGGAGCGCCAATTTGGTGCTCCTTTTAGATGCGCCGACGGTGCGCCGCGGTGCGGAGGCTCCGCACCGCCGGCGCTCCGTCCGGCGGCGGCTCCAGGGCCTCCGTGTGCTGAGGCCCAAAGTTAAGGGAGACAAGTGTTGTATACAAGCTTCAGATAAGCAGGTAAACTAAGGTATAGCAAAGGAGAGTAAAACTCATGCAATAGTATGGGTGCAGGATCTGTAAAATATTGTCATGAACAAGGCACGAGGAGAATCCTTGTGTGTGTGTGTGTGTGGGGGGGGGAGCTGTGTTGAAAATTTGTGTTTTAAATATATGTAGTGTGCCAAGAAACCATGGTCTCTGTTCAAACTCTGCTGATGGATTGGAATCTGGGAACTATCCTAGTTCAGCAGTTCCTCTTTCCAATCTTTTTGTTGTATTGCTGTTCAAGAACTGCTACTTTGAGGTCTGAAACAGAATGTCCCTGAAGCTGAAATCCTCTGCAACATCTTTTAAAAAATATCCCAATTTCTAGTGTCAGATAACAGTATGCTATCAAGCTCTTATTATCCATTTACCCCATGTCCACATTACAGCTTCGGTTACATCAAGAAATTCTAGGTTTGATTACATTCAAGCAGATGGTTGTGATCTGTCTTGTCTGGCATCCCATTGTGGCCAAAAGAAAAAGAAAAAGAAAAAGAAAAAGAAAAAGAAAAAGAAAAAGAAAAAGCAAGCCAAAGCAAAGTGGTATCTTCTACTTTGCCTTTTCTCTCAAAAACTAGAATAATGAGGTTATGCTGCCTCTGAACATGGAGGCTCCGTCAAGTCATCATGACTACTGCCATTGGAAGACTTCTCTTTATCTGCTTTCAAGACCTTCAAAAGTCATGACCATCTCTCCATCTCATGAAAGAAAATTCCATACATTAATCATATCCAGAGCTTGGAAAAAGTACTTTTTTGGATTACAGCTCTCAGTAAACTCTAACCGGTTGGCAGATTCTTGAAGCTGTAACCCAAAAGGTTGCTTCCATTCACTGATTATATTGAGAGGTTCAGAAATGTTTTACCTTTTTGGACTATACCTCCCAGAATCTCCCAGCTACCATAGTGGTTGAGAGACTCTGGGACTTGTCATCCTCCCAAAAAGTAACATTCCCAAACTTTGGGTGAATCTACTCTGTAGAAATAATGCAGAGGACTCGTGCCTCACAAAACTACAAATCCCTGGATTCTATAGGATGGTGCCATGGCAGTTAGTGGTGTTGAACTGCATTATTTCTACAGTATAGAGGTACCTTTTGATCTGATGTGGAAAGAAGACATATCTATCCTGGACTGAGAGCCATTTCTGGTCACTGGGCCCCAGATATAGTTGGCTATTTACCTATCTTGGTTTCTCCAATTCCTCTTTAGTTGTCATGGAAGAATACTGGAATTCTTAGCTCCAAAGACTCTAGGAGCACCAATGATCAAGGTAAACAAACATCAGTGGTTTTGTGAGACCCAAACTCCAGTGGGGAAGATGCAAGGAAGGAAAAGGCATTGAAATCCTGTCCCTTGCTGGGCTCTCACAATTCCCTCCATTTCTCTTATTGACAAATCACAGCAGCAAGTAACTTTCATTTTCCAGCCTCAATCAGAAACCAGCCTTTGCTTCACAATCTCATCATCTCATTCCAGCCATTCACAGAAAAAACAGGCAGTTCCACAGCTCCCCAAATGCCCTGGTCTCCCTAGAATTAAAGCTATTTCTTTGTATGGTTGTGAAAACTGGACAGTGAAGAAAACTGATAGGAAGAAAATCAACTGAGGTCCAAAATGCTGCAGGAAAAAAATCTAGTTTGAGATTAATTTAATGGCCTTGGCTCATTGTTAGGGAATCCTGGGAATTGTAGTTTATTGTAGCACCGGAGCTCTTTGGGGGGATGCAGACCAGGGCGTCGGAGACGCCCTGGTCCGGA
>CM034710.1:126436484-126452181 GCA_020142125.1 Phrynosoma platyrhinos | reverse complement strand
CCTGCCCGGAAGACGACTCTTTTAGTCGTCTGCCGAGGCAGTTTGACAGGGAGGCCTAAATGTCTCACAAAACTACAGTTCCCAGAATTCCATAGCATTGAGCCAGGGCAATTAAAGCAGTCTCAAACTGGATTATTTTTGCAGTGTGTTTCGGACCTGAGTCCACAGAACTCATTTGAGATGTGGTGCTGGAGAAGAGTTCTGTTGCAAATTTTATTTCTGTGTTTAAAAAATCTAACCTAGGGAAGGTGCCAGTCTAATCTCACTTAGAAGGGAATTTCAAAGCCTGGAAGCAGTCACCAAGAAGGCCCTCTCCCATGTTCACACAAGGTGTGGCTGTGAGGATGATGGGACACAGAAAAGATCTTCTGCAGAGGATCTCAGAACTCAGGCAGGTTCATATGGTCCTTCAGATATGCCAATTGCACACTCATTTGGGTTTGTGGGCTTCCTAGAGGCATATGGTTGGCTACTGTGGGAGGAGAAGGCTAGACTACTACTAGGTTACCAGCAGGGCTCCTGTTATGCCCTTAGTTGCCCCATCACAATGTTGACTCATGTTCAGATGGTGAGCTGAATATAAGCAAAGAGTGTTATGCAGCAGCCAAGAAAGCCCATGCAATTCTAGGCTGAATTAATAGAAGCTTAGTGTCTAGATCAGGGGTCGGCAACATTTACTGATCTGGGGCTGGTCGCTGGTCCCCAGGTCTTCCGCTGGGCGCCGCATGCGCTCATGCTCATGCACAATACTCTGGAAGTACTGCGCATGCTCATGCACTCTCATTCGTGCATGTGCAGTACTTCCGGAGTACTGCGCATGTCTGAGCAAGTCACGGCTGCCATTTTGGAAAACAAAATGCTGGTCCAAAGGCCTCGGGGGGCCAGCCCCGGCCCCCGGGCTGTAGGTTGCTGACTCCTGGTCTAGATTGAAGGAAGTAAGGGTAACACTCTATTCTGATTTGGTCAGGCCTCACCTTGAATACTGTTTTTCGTTCTGGGCACCACAGTTCAAGAAGGATGTGGACAAGATGGAGCATGTCCAGAGGAGGGCAACCAAAATGGTTAAGGGGCTGGAAACCACCAAGCCCTATGAGAAGTGGCTTAGGGAGCTAAGTATGTTTAGCCTGGAGAAGAGAAGGTTAAGGGGTGACATGGTAGTTATGTTTCAATATTTAAAGCGGTGTCATATTGAGGATGGCGGAAGCTTGTTTTCAGCTGCTCCAGAGACTAGGACATGGAGCAATGGATGCAAACTATAGGAAAAGAGATTCCAGCTAAACTTTAGGAAAAACCTCCTTACAGTAAGAGCTGTTGGACAGTGGAATACATTGTTGCCTCGGAGGGTGGTGGTTGTCTCCCTCTTTGGAGATTTTTAAACAGAGGCTGGATGGCCATCTGTTGAGAGGGCTTTGATTATGTCTTCCTGCATGGCAGGAGTGGACTGGATGCCTCTTGGGGTCTCCTCCAACTCAAGGATTCTAGGATTCTAGTTTTAGTCTTTCCAGATAGAAGAGATGCTCCCTCGAATTGATACCATCTATCAGGCAGGTTACAGGCAATGGGAAAAGATGAGTTACCTCCCAGGAGGAATATCACCGGAAGGGGGAGACCCATCTGGTCTCATCCCTTAAAGGAAAAGGGCAATAGAGAGGTGCTTGCTTCAATCTTCCCTTCCAGGAACTAAGGGGCTCCACAGATGGCCCCTAAGGGGTGGCTCCGTGCTGCCACTGGGAGCGCCAGATTGGGGCAGCGGCAACTGCATACCACAGCCCTGATCCGGCACTTTGCCGCTGCAAAAAGAGTTGGCAAAAGCCACCCTTTCCACTGTGGTGGCAGCTCTTCTGCAGTCCTTTTGTGCAATGTGTCTAAATGCTGTGCCAAGGGAGTGCCCTGATGCCGCACGTCATCTGTTTGTGCGGGCGGAGTGAGGACGACGTGGGGGCAGAGTCGGGGCAGGCGATGTGCGATCGCCACACCCCGACTCCACCCCCAAGCCATCCCTTTTGGCCAGTCTGTACTGGCCCTAAGCTTCTAAGAGCCTTGCATATTTGCTGCTATTGATTTGTCTTCCTCTGCCACCCCCATCCCTTCTTCTCTTGTGTTGTGTCTTTTAGATTATAAACCTGAGGGTAGAGTTGATAGTATTGCTGATTTCTGTAGGCTTGCCTGGGAACTCTTTTCAGCTGAAGAGTCAGATAAAAGTGCTTCTGATAAAGAAGGAAAGAAAGATGAAGCTGGATTAGATAAATCTTGGGTCTGATCCAATCAGGATCCGCTTACAATCTTAATTTTATTCTGTCTATTAAAAGAGGGCATTCCTGGGATGATGATGATGATGATGATTCTGTTTATTTATATCCTGCCTTCCTCCCAGTACAGGGACTCAAGGTGTCTTGAGATAGAAGAAAGATCATGAAAAACAAAGTGAAATGTATACCTTGCTCTTCCCGTAAACCTTCCTTTTTGGAGACTGTTCCTCACTGCCCCCCGCCTCAAAAATTATTTTCATTTGCTTTTTTTTATATATAAAATAACTGTCAGGAACTCTTGAACTGGGTATTAATCAAAAGAGGGCATTGCTTTTCTTAATGGAAGCATCGTAAATGCGAGCTGTCGCCACCAATCCTAATGGCTTTTCTCTCTTTCTCTTGCCTCCATGAATAAATACTCTCATTCATTTGTTTCTGAGCTGCCTTTGCCCATGGAGGATTGGGCATTCCACTTCAGCTGGATAAGGAATAATCTGACATTATACTTCATGCCAGGAGAAATCCTCAGGATTGAGCCAGCAGATCTGGATTGAAGATCAACAAGGAGGGAAGGATCTGCACTTTTGGGTAGGCATGTGAAGAATACTCATTTAACATTTGAATTCTCAAATTCTTTTTTCTTGTAAAAGTATTGAGAAATCCTTGAGAAATGATGTCTCAACACACTGAGATACTTCATAAAAAAAATGGTTGACTACTTGAAAATTTTCTGCATTTTGGGACCTTTTTGTGAAAAATTTGTTTAAACAAAAAGTTTGGGTTTTTGTGTGTGTACAAAATCATTTTTTAAAAGCAGAAAACAGTGTGAAGTCGAAGGCTTTCACGGCCGGCATTCATGGTTTTTTGTGGGGTTTTTTCGGGCTATGTGACTGTGTTCTAGATTTTATTCCTGACGGTTCGCCAGCATCTGTGGCCGGCATCTTCTCTGAAAAAAGTTGCAGGTGAGCATGAGGTTGACCACCCCTTGCATCTGTCACAATCAGGATGCCAGCCAGCATACAACAGTGGGCCCTTCATATCCACTGGGGTTTGGTTCCAGGGTCCCTCCATGGATACCAAAACCCATGGATGCTCGTCCCATTACATACAATGGCATAGGAAAATGGTGTCCCTTTGCTTTTTAGAATTTTTTTTTTTTTTTTGGAATATTTTCAAGCCATGGATGGTTTAATCAGTGGATAAGGAATCTGTGGATAAGGAGTGCTGACTGAACTTTACATACTGTTTTCTGTGAAAGACATGCTCATTTCTTTGGTGTAAATCCTAATTTTTTTTACATAAACATATTTCACAGAAAAAGTCCCACAATACGAAAAGTAATTAAAAATGTCCGACAAAGCAAACAACAACAACAACAACCACCAATCATCACGATCTTCACTTCAAGGACAGATATGCCCAGATGTAGGATAGCTTGACAACAGAACATGCCACAAGGATCTAGGAGCCCTAGTAAACCACAAGCTGAACATGAGTCAACAGTGTGATGCTGCAGCTAAAAAAGCTAATACGATGCAATGTTGCATCAGTAGTACCATTCTATTCTGCTTTGGTCAGGCCTCATCTGGAAATCTGTGTCCATTTCTAGGTACCACAATTCAAAAAGGATGTGGATAAGCTGGAGTGTGTCCAGAGGAGGGCAACCAAAGTACTGAAAGGTCTGGAAACCACTAAGCCCTATGAGGAATGGCTTAGGGAGCTGGGTATGTTCAGCCTGGAGAAGAGACGGTTAAGAGGGGATATGAGAGCCCTGTTTAAGTATTTGAAGGGGTGTCATACTGAGAATGGAGCAAGCTTGTTTTCTGATGCTCCAGAGAATAGGACCCAGAACAATGGATTCCGGCTACAGGAAGAGATTCTACACTTCCCTAGAATATCCTGATGGTAAGAGCTGTTTGACAGTGGAAGACGCTGCCTTGAAATGTGCCCTTCCTTGGAGATTTTTAAACAGAGGCAGAATGGGGTTGGATTGGATGGCCCCTGGGGGCTCTTCCAAATCTATGATTTCATGAAAACTTGTTCCTTATTTAGCAGTTTGAACATTTAATTTTAAATAATCCATTCCTTGAAATCAGGAAAAGACCACAAGTCCAGCAGAGGAAGTCAATTTATGCTGCAAAAGCAAACCAAATGCCCCATTTCATCATAATGAGAGGAGGAAGTGGCATAGTAAGGCCAGTCGAGGAAGAGCAGCTCCCACTCGGAAGAGGCATCTATAATGTTGGGAATGCTTTCTTTAAATAGTCACCAACGTGTCCCAAAACAGGAAACTTGTTTTCCCTCCTCTCTTCCTATTGACAAGGATGACAGCTGAAGCCACAGAGGCAAATTATCTTTGGAAAGGAGCAAGGTCGCAACTTCCAGAGCTGGAGGAAGAGATGGAAATAAGTTCCAGGTGTCCCAGAGCAAGAGAATTCAACAAGAGATGATGAACTGTCCTGAAACATGGCTAGGCCTAGAGGACATTCACACACAGGTGTATACAAATATTTGTGCAGATTCCTTAACAAATGGAAAACTGCATTTAGTTCAGCAAAAATGGATGTTGGGGGTATACTGAAAATCCACAAACAGCAATACCTTTATTGGCCCAACCAGTATGGAGAAATATCTTGTAGCACCTTTGAGAGTGACTGAAAGAATGCTGGTAGCCTGAGCTTTTGCAGACTTGAGTCTATTTCCTCAGATGCATGGAGGGCAGGGAAGCTGGTAGCCTGAGATTTTGTAGATTTGAGTCTACTTCTCCAGATTTATGGAGTGCAGGGAAGCTGGTAGCCTGAGCTTTTGCAGACTTGAGTCTACTTCTTCAGATTCATGGAGTGAAGGGAAGCTGGTAACCTGAGCTTTCGTTGACGTTTTGGTCTACCTCCTGCGATGCATGGAGCGAAGGGATGCTGGTAGCCTGAGCTTTCATAGACTTGAGTCTACTTCCCTAGATGCATGGAATGGGGAAAAGGTGGTACATGAGGCCTTCAGGGTGCTGTGCAGGACTGTGAAGACTAATGTTCCTTCCCCCAAAGTGTTGAAAATGCTTAGCCTTGAATTTCACCTGGTTTATTCCTTGACCTCATATTTTGCAAAGCACGTTTTATGGGGGAACATCACAATTCTGTCCTCTTGCCTCTAAATGTGGCAGTCCCTGATACTTCTGAAGGAAGACATTTAGAAAACAGATATCTTACAAACATTGTGAAATGCTACGTGCCACTGCATGTCCTCTTTCAAATCCTCTCACAGACACCATTACAGGTCAGCTACCTAATACTTTCAAAATCCCAAAGTTAAAGGTCAAAGACAAGCCACAAAAACTAAGGATGAGCTGTTTTTTTGCAAGCCAAGCTCTGCATACTTTCAAAACCCATTACATGCCAGCTAATCAAGTATCATGGGATCTCAAATACAGATCTCAAATATTCAAGTGATTAGAGAATCCTCAACATAAGCATTCATGGGGGATTTTTGGAAGGAATTCTGTTTCAGTCCCATGACATCTGTAAACTGAGCCAAAGTGGATTTACGCTGTTGTCATGTTCTGTTTCTCCAGGATTGCCAGAGAAACAGGGGTCCCTGTTCCAGGGGGAATTAAGAAAGCAAATTGATAACACAACTCCATCTGGCTTCACTCAGTTCAGGCTCATCTCCAAGGGCATTTTAGCATTCCAGGGCCAAATGCTTTGGCAATTAGCTCTGTAATTGCTCGTGGGCTTGGCCATTTGTCTCTGGATGTGTGTGTGTTTGTGTCTCCGAGTATTTTTTTTTTTAAATGACTGCTTTGGATTAGGCACATTGGCACAAGCCATGTTGGAAAGAATGCTAGTTGCATGCAAACATGTTCAGAGTGAGGTATAGATGGTGTTTGGGAACCTCATGAACTTCAACACTTTCCTATTTGTGAGACTCATGGTGAGTCATTTGCTTGCTTGCAAAAGACAGTGGATGTCCAGTTTGGTCTCATACTAGCTTCATAGTCTTTCTAGATTTCCCCATGGAGCCTTGAAATTGTATGTATGCAAATTCTTCATGCTTTCTCTGTTCAAACATACACCTTTCTAAAGAGGAAAGATGAATCGAGCATTTGGGGAAAGTGTCATCTGGACAGAATGCAGCATTGCAGACTAGAAACTACGGAATATTGGGACAGAAAGAAAATTTGCATATATTCTTGTCTTCTACAGGAAAGCGTTGAATATTTTTCTGCCAAGTACAGATGCATCTATGTACACTGTAGAAATAATGCTAGGATAAATAATGCTGAAGCTAGAACGACACCCCTTTAAGTGCTGAAGCTCCATCCTATGGAATTCTGGGAGTTACATTTTAACAAGATTTTCCACCTTCTCTGCCAAAGACTGCTGTGCCTTCAAAACTACAAATCCCAAGATTCTATAGCATGGAGCCTGGCATTAAAGTGATGTCAAACTGTATTATTTCTACAATGTAGTTGCACCCTACTTTTTTTTTTTGTATTTTCAAAGGGAATGACCAACAAGACAATATCTTGTAGGTTTTTTCTTGGTTCATCACATACTTCACACCAAAATGTTGCAGCATTTATTGTGGCCAGAAAGTGTCCAGTAAAGCTCTCTAGAGGTTTGGATTGGATGTGGGGTCCATTCTGTATCTCTTGTGCCCCATAGTTTGAGCTGAGCATTTCACTTTTCTCCAGGGATGAGTTAGGGCCTCGGCAGACGACTAATAGAGTCGTCTCCGAGCCCTGGAAGAGGAGGGGCAGCCACACGCGCGGCGCCCCTTCCTCTTCCTGAGGTCGTCCTCAGAGCCGCCGGCCCTCTGAACGGCCGGCGCTCCGGGGACAACCTCCCGCCGCAGCGTCCGCACGCGCTGCGGCGGAAAAGACAGGGAAAGTGTGCCCGACGTTTTTAGGGCGCACTTTCCCTGTCTTCTAAAAGGAGCGCCAATTTGGGGCTCCTTTTAGGGACGCTGCAGGAGCGCCGCGGTGCGGAGGCTGCGGTCCTGCGGCGCTCCATCCGGTGGCGTCTCCGGCGCTCCCGTCTGCTTCCCCCCTTAGTCTGGTTTAAAATCCCACCTTGAAAGCAACCTAGGGCCCTCCATTGTTGTTGTTGTGTAATTCAAGTAGTTTCCAACTAATGGTGACTCTAAGGTGAACCTATCATGGTTTTTTTTTTGTGACAAGTTTCTTCAGAGGGAGTTTGTCATTGCCATCCTCTGAAGCTAAGAGAGTGTGATTTGCCCAAGATGACCCAATGGGTTTACATGGCTGACACAGGATTTGAACCCTGGTCTCCAGAGTTATATTCCCATACTCAAACTACTACATTGTGCTGGATCCTCCTCCATCATTACACATATGCAATACATTTCCTGATCCAAGATCTCGATCCTCATTTCACTGCACAACAATGCTGAAATTTAGAACACAGCAGTTATTATTAAAGGGATTAATTTGATGACTAACAATCCTAAAATAGCCAACACCACTTTATTCCCCCCCCTCGCTGTTAACTTGCATATGATTTGTTAATTTTGTCTCTTCCCTGTTATAAAGGTTGGGATTTTTCGTGGTCTTGTAAATCTATAAATGACTCGAGCAGCTGTTACAATGGCAAAGGATTCAGGGTGGTAAACATGAAAAGGGATTATAAAATGTTCCACTTGGATCTTTCTAAAGCCATGGTGTCTGGTGGTTTCCACATCAGTGGGCTGGTGAATCTGCTCTGGGTTTAAGTCTGAACTGTGAAAGAACTGTCTAAGATGCTGGACTTTTTCACCAAAATGGTACCTTTAAAGAAACCTGGAATGTATTCACAGCTTCACTGACATGGAAGATATCAGCTTGTACTACCCTAAACTAGAGGCATATGGGCTAAAATTTAAATGAGACTCATAAAACCATTGAATCCTAGAGTTGGAAAGGGCCTCATGTACCAATGAATACAACCCTTTCTCAATGCAGGATCTCCAGCTAAAGCATCCTCAGTGTAAACAAGTGTCAAGGAACTTGAAAAAGAACATAGAAAAAGTGCCCAATTTCACATGTGCTCTGAAATCCTGCATCAACCTTGCAGAATGAAAAGCCTTGCCAGGTGTAGCTCCATGTTTTCCCCATCGCCTTGCATATACCCCCTATCCCCTTGCTAGTTATTGGTTATTTAGTGACCAGGCCAGAATGGGAGCATTGAGGCAACATCTGTTTGTATTTCTGGAGGAAAGACTCCTCCTGGATCGCCAAGTGGTCTTCCAGAGGTCTATGAAGATGACATCACTGTTACGTGAATGGTTGCTGCAGGCTCAAGTCACTCTGAACGCAGAACAAGGTGCTCAGCTTTGTCCCGATCTCAGAGAGACATGTGCCTGCAGAGCCACTTGTGCCTGCAGTACGACTTGCACCCCCAGAGCAACTTGCACCCACAAAATGGCTTGTGCCCACAGAGAGACTCATAAGGGATGCTTGCAGGGACCACATAAGAAGTGAGTTGCTGTTGTTGCCCCATTTTGCTCTGCGTTTTCTGGAAAACCCAGAGCAAAAGGTAAATCTTTTTAGTGCAGTACAAGGGTTGGAAAACCCAAATCACGTCCAGCCATTGTGAAATTTTGGGTTGGGGGCTGCAATATGTAAACAGCACGCAGCGGATCCAGGTGGAATTAGAGGTTTCTAAGTAATATAGACTAGCCCTGGGATTGTGGAGAAAGGAATACTTTCACAGTACGCATTTGGTAGAACAATGTTGGAATGCAGCAAAAGGATGGCATAATGCAATTATCGGCTAACTACATGGGTGCAGATTTATATTATGTGTTCATGATGTATAATTTAGGATCCATTTTTGTTTTGTTTTGTTACTCTCTGTGACTTGGGGGCTAAGCAGACGGCCAATTGGGCCATTTTGGGAGCAGGGAAGGGGGAGGGGCAGCTGCACGATCAGTGCCCCAACCCCTTCCTCAGGTCGTCCTTGGAGCAGCCAGCCCTCCACATGGCCAGCGCTCTGAGGAGGACCTGCTGCAGCATCCACACACGCTGCAGCGGAAGAGTTGGCGAAGGTGCACTGCAAGCTTTTGTGGCGCACCTTTGGCGACTTGTGAAAGGAGTGCCAATTTAGTGCTCCTTTCCAGGGGCGGTGAAGGTGCGTCGGGCGGTGCAGCTTCCCAGGGCGGCCCATGGAAGCCCGTCTGCTTCCCCCCATAGTCTATCATGTGTTACTGGCTGACATTTTTGAACTATCAGTGATTTGGATTCTGTGCAAGAATCTAGGAATCAGTGAGTTATCATGAGAAAATGTGGCCTGTTCCAAGTTGTGTCACTTTTTGTAACTGTGGTATTGGGATCCCACCTATGGCAATTTCATTGAGGGGTTTCATCAGCCCATTAAGAATTGCTCCCAGAGCACAACTGAAATCATAGTTGTTCTGTTTTCCCACAGGTGCTGAATTTTCATTTGTAGCTCCCAATATTTCATAATCTTTCCCTTCTCTTTGGCTGCATCTACGCTGCAGAATTAAGGCAATTTGACACTGCTTTTATTGCACAGCTTTTACTGCAATGCTATGGATTTGTAGAGTTCTCTGTCACAACAAACTACACATCCCAGGATTCCACAGGAGGGAGCCATGAATGTTAAAGTGGTAAGTCTTCAATTCTGCTGTCCCTAGGAACACATCTATAATTCAAGCCTTCTACTCCTCAACCACAGTTATGCCTGACTCATTATGCTCTGTTTGTTTATCAGTTTGAATCTTAAAGTCCCAGAGGATTTCTGCTTCTCAATTTTTTCAATGTCTTTGTTGTTGTTGTCTTTATATACCACCTTTTCCCTAAAAGTGGGACTCAAGGAGGCTGGTTTGGGTTGCTACTGCCATGTGCACTGAGGGCAGAACAAGAACAATAGAATAATCCCAGAGTCAAGAAATACCATCACTCCAGGAATTTTAATGGAAAACATTTGAAGGACCCATGTACAAAAGGAAGAAAAACTCAACCAACACACGTCTTTGGTTATATATAGTGGAGGGTTATCCCCCCTCCCTTGGCCTGATTTGGACTCAGCTCAGGGTTTATGAGCTTTCTCAGCAAGTGTTCAGTAAAAGTTCAACTGTTTTTTGAGTGTTCTCTCTTAATGTTTGGAGCATGCATTTGCAAGAAATTGTCCAGAGACTTGACCGGAATAGTAAAGCAGAGAGGAAGTGAGAATAGCTTCTTTTTTTTTTACTTTCAAAAAGCACCTCTGCATTGTGCTGACTTTTTAATTGATCCTCAATATGTCATCTCTTCCTTTTTTACTACACAAAAGGCCCACAGTGTTGACTTCCAGAGGGACTTGAGGAAAGAACCCACAACACATGATTCAAGGAAGCCCTGGACCCAAAGTACCAGATACATAAGGAGCATCTGTAATCACTTGTTGGAAGCCTACCTCCTGGGCTCTCCCTACAAACCTGCCATAGCTCCATCCCAATTCTTCTTCAGTCACATGGGTGGAGACAGAGTGGGGAAAGTATGGATTGCAGGCTGTATGTGCTCCACATCTTCCAAAGCCCCATAACAACCACCGTACAGATCGAGTCTCCCTTATCTGGAATTTCAAAATCTGAAATATTTAAAAAAACCCCCCAAAAACCCAACACTTTTTCCATGGGTGGCTGAGATAGTGACACTTTTCCTTTCTGATGATTCAGTGTACGCCAACTTTGTTCCATGCACAAAGTTATTAAAATAGTGTACAAATTTACAGGTTATGTGTATAAGGTATATATAGGAAACATGAATGAATGCTGTGTTTAGACTGGCTTTGCATCTCAAAGTCCTTGTCTGCATGGGCCAAAAGGACTGTTTCCCCCCATTCCGGCATCATCCTACTTGGACAAAACATGGCCCAAAACCTGGTCCTGGTGGATGCAGAATATGTGGATAAGGAGGGCCAACCATATTGTCCCAAAAGGGTTTCCCAATTATCATTATTATTCTGTTTATTTATATCCCGCCTTCCTCCCAACATAGGGACTCAAGGCAGCTAACAACTCTAAAACAATCCAAGTTAAAACAATAGAAGACATTAAAAAAAAGCAAAGTTTAAAAAACAATTAAACAATTAAAAACATTACATTCTTAAAATTTAAAAATTTAAAACTCTTTAAAACAAGAACAGCATCCATGTCAAGTGAAGTTCTGGCAGCATAGAAACGTCGGAAGGACAGCAGGGATGGAGCCATTCTGGCTTCCGTAGGAAGGGAGTTCCAAAGCTTGGGAGCAGCGACTGAGAAGGCCTTTTCTCTTGTTCCCACCAAATGCACCTGAGAAGGTAGTGAGACAGAGAGAAGGGCCTCTCCTGATGATCTCAATACTCTGGGCGGCTCATAGAGGGAGATACAGTCCTTCAAATAGCCTGAACCCAAGCCATATAGCCATATCCCAATGGATGGGAACCCCATTTTTCAACCTGGGAACACATTGTAACAGATTTCTTTCCATCCTAATGTATGCCATTGTAACTGACTAACAGGATGCCAGCCATTTGTCTGCTTTGTTGTTGTTGTTTTCCACCCTTGAGTCAATTTCAATGCCAAGATTCCTTGTCCTCCACTGCTCTGTTCAGTTCCTGCAAATTCATACCCATTACCTCCTTAAGAGTCCATCCATCTAGCATGTGGACTTCCTATTTTTCTGCTTCCCTCCACCTTTCCTAGCATTATTGTTTGCTCCAATGAGTTGTGCCTTCTCATGATGTGGCCAAAGTATGACAACCTCAGTTTTGTCATCTTGGGGGGGGGGGGATGCAGAGCAGCCTAAAGGGCTGACTTGGGGGTAGAGTTGGGGTGGGGTGACCACATGCCGCCCACCCTGACTCTGCCCTGACTCCACCTCGATGGACGGCGCATGGCATCAGGGCACCCTCTCGGCACAGCATGCATACACACTGCGCCAAAAGGGTGCAAAAGAGCCATAGTGGTGGCTCAAAGAGTGGCTTTTTGCCACTCCCAAAAGGAGCGGCATTTGCCAACTCTTCTGGGAGCAGCAAAAAGGAGGATCGGGGCCGCAGCGTGTGGTTGCCGCCACCCTGCTCCGCCACTCCAAGGGGTGGAGTGGTTTCTGATGATTCAGTGTACACCAACTTTGGCCCTTGGTTTCTAGAGAGATTTCTGATCTGATCTGTTCTAGCACCCATTTGTTGACTTCTTAGTTGCCCACAGGATCCTCAGCAATCTTCTCCAGCACCGCATTTCAAATGAATTGATTTTCTTCCTATCTGCTTTCTTAACTGCCCAGCTCTCGCATCCATACATGGTAATAGGGAATACAATGGCTAGTATGATTCTAACATGTGTGCTCAGTTGTCTGCTAGTAGGAAAGAAAAACACAGCAAAAGAAGGGGGCAGGGGCAGGTGGAGCAGAGGCTATAGTCATTCCTTAACCCTGTACTTTTCTTAATTGGAACCAAATGCCAGCTCTCTCTTTTCCATCGTCCTGGTTTTATAGCATCTTGCAATTAGCTGCACAACCTCCTTCCCTTCCAGCCTCATCAATTCTTGGCCTAATTGCAGAGAAAGCCACATATATGGAACCGCAAGCATTTTTTCCTCTGCAAATGAAGGGGAAGTGGAGTGAGGTAGGTAGCAGCTAGGGAGCCCATTGGGTTTCTGTCCCCACCCCACCATCCACCATTTCACCCTTTGGGGGCCATTATTACACTGAAACAACAATTACAGGCCTGGGTCAAATGAAGGATGATTTGGGATTGGCTGGGAAAACATGAAAATGAGAGATCAGTGTTAAGAAAATAAGGAAGGCTAAAATAAACTCATGGGAGAAGAGCAGAGGAGGTGGAGTCCTAAAAGCCAACAGCCTCCAGGAGACTGTGGTTTTGACTCTGGACACTGCAAGGAAGCTGACTCCCTTGTATGGGAGTGTTTATATCTCTCTCTTTCTAAAAATCCCATGCAAAAAGTGCCATAGGGGGGTTGCAGACTGTCAGAAATAGTGCAAATTGAGTCAACTTTAAGGGTTAGGGTTAGGGAATCATGGGCACTGTAGTTTATTGTGGCACCAGAGCTCTCTGACAGAGAAGGCTCAATGTCTCAGAAAAAAACACACACAACAATTCCCATGATTCCCTAGCACTAACCCTAACCCTAAAAGTGGATTCAATTTGTACTATTTCTGGCAGTCTGCAACCACCCATAGTTGTGCCCAGCTACCATGCTTTGCACCATTACATTATTGTGCTATCATGCAATTGCTGCAAAACCCAACCTCACAATGTGAGTGTGCTCTGTGAAAGAGGCAGGAAAGAATCCTGCCTTTTTGGAGATGGCTTGGTGTGGTGCAATTATGTGGTTTTTCATTTTTGAGAACCATTCTTTGAGATACTAATGATGTGACAAGAGAGAAACAAAGGCCAGATTCCTGTTGGACTCTCTTTCTCTCTCTGTCTCTTACATACACACATACACACACCTTGTCTACATGGACAAAAAGTCCTGTTTCCAGGATTTCTACTGATTCTGGCATCATTCTGTTTGGAGGATGCACATCCCAAACACTGGTTCTGGTCCAAGCAATCTGGACAACATCCAGCACATTCCACACCGTAACTAGGGTATAACACTCCAAAAATGTTTTAAAGAAACTTCCTATTACTCCAGATCCTCTGTTCCTGCTCTGTGGCATCTGTCTTTATGGGTAGGGCACCCCACTGAGCCACTTGGTGCACCTGCCACCACTGCGTATCACTCATTCTGACCTCAGAGGTGAGTGATCTGCAGTGGCAGTGGATGTGGCAGGTAGCTTGGTGGGAAACCATGCAGACAGGTACTGTACCACAAGAATGGAGGGCCAGGTAACAAAAGGTGGTTGGGAGATCTGCGGGGCCAGAGTACTTTAGACTGCCCCTGGAATATCCTGGCCTGTGCAGATAGGGCCACAGACACATAATTCCCCCTTACTTATGCATTTGTCCTTTTTTCCAGCTCTTATGGAATTATGGATTCAGCTCACAGTTGCATTTGCAGAGTTCTTAATGCATAACTGTTGCACATCCAGTTGTGGATTCTTGCATGGTGTGTAGATACTCATCAGTATCTTCCAAGTACCCCTAGATTCCCCTGGGGTTACAGAAACAGCCCCTCTGCATTATTCTCCCTTGCACAAGCAGACAAAAAGCAGGCAGTTGGGCCGATGCACCATCGGTTGCATGACATCGATATTTAGCCTTGAATGCAGATTAACACTACACAAGTACCAAGCAGGATTTTATCTATATACTGAAAACCAATCTGTCAATCAATGATCTACAATGGCATGTAGATTTGGGAAAGAGTTATTTCTCAAGCTAGGATTTTATTTTATTATTTTTATTTTGCTATCTCAGAGAGGTGTGAAACCAGTTCATTTCCTGCTGAACAAGCAGGCAGGGGATTATTGCATTTCTTGCTGGTCTGATGCATAAATCTTTAAACATGATGCTATCCAAGATAGCTATGCCTGGGCAAAAATGATACAAATCAATGAAGCAATGAAGTTGGACACTGAGAAGGATTGAATAACTCTCTGAAGGAACACAAGGAAGTCTGTCTGTCCCTCTAAGGCAGTACTTCTCAAATAGTGGGGCGTGCCCCCAAGGGGGGGCGCGAGGCTCCGTAAAGGGGGGTGTGAGGCTCCGTAAAGGGGGGCTTATAAGGTGTACTTATAATAAATAATAATAATAAAATTTATTTATATCCCGCCTCTCTGCATAGCAATCGAGGTGGGTTACAACAATTAAAACAAGACAGCTAAAAAACATTCCCTCCATCCAAATCTACCCACCCATCCCTTAAAACAGGATTAATCCAAAAACAAGTTAAAACAAAGCAATACCGCTAAAACATTATACTAAAAACAACTAGACAATTGGGCCAATCAGACAGGATAAAAACTCATCTCCGTATAGCAGTTGTTATTCCAGGAAGGCCTGCCGAAAAAGATCCGTCTTTACTGCTTTCTTGAAAGCAGCAAGAGTGGTAATAAGACGGATCTCCTTACCGCTCTTGCTGCTTATAACAATTTTATAGACAAATGATACTATTTACAGTCGCGCAGGGGGTGCGAAATGTTTTCTTCTTCCTAGGGGGTGCATGACAGAAAATAATTGAGAAGCACTGCTCTAAGGCAAGTATCCTTCCATCTTAATTGCAACCTCCCTGGCCTTGGAGGGAGAGAATAATAGAAGAACCAGCAATATATGCGGACTTGATCCCCTTCCCTTCTCCTTTTGTGTCATGCCTTTTTAGATAGTAAAAGCCTGAGGGCAGGGAATTGTCACATTAGCAATCTGTAAGCCATTCTGGGAGACTTTGTGGCTGAAGAGCATGGTGTACTCTAAATAAATAAATAAATAGATTTGCAATGGCTGTACAGAGTGAAGAGATGAGATGGGTTTTAAATTATTGTTTAATTGTTTATTGTTTTATTGTTTAGT
>CM034710.1:126424130-126434605 GCA_020142125.1 Phrynosoma platyrhinos | reverse complement strand
CGTGATATGAAGCAGTATATAAATAAGCTGCTTTGCTTTTGCTTTTTGCTTTGTGTGTGTGTGTGTGTGTGTGTGTATATATATATAATATTTTTCAAGCTGTAGATGGTTGAATCCATGCATAAGAAACCTGTGGATATGGAGGGCTGACTGTATTAGAGAGAAACAATACTGAAGGAGCTTTCACTTAATAATTCGTCTGTCCTATGCTTTGGTCTATAGATCACTCTGAATGGCAGCTTATTATGACAGCCAGATCACCTGATTTAAGAAGTCTATGGAGGAAACATATAATCACTCTACAGTACCACCCTGGTAATGGCTGGAAAGGGAATTGCAGTTTTCCAGACCATCCAGACCAACTGCTCTGGGGACCTTCCAAGCCTTGTATGAAGAGTAGTACCTCAGGCTTTGCCCTCTATCTGGAACAAATCATCAGCTTGACTCTGAGAGCCTCCTGGATGATATTGCTCTGCCTTAGATAATCTCATCAAAGCTCTCCAGAGCTCTGACTGAGCCTTGCTTGAATGGCTATCAAACCATCCGAGTAGCTAGCCAGCTGGCCAGTGGCCAACTCAGAAGAGCTTTTATTTTGGTACTCGATTTTTCTCCCAATTGCTCTTGCATACCAAGTTGCAACACTTTTAATATTTTAGGAGTCCGATGATGAGTGATGTCATGCGCAGATGTTTTGTTGTACAGGGAAAATGTAAAAAAAGAATAGCGTGTTGCAGTTGAGTGCATAGTTTGCAGCTAACGTTTCAGAATCCCTTGGGCAAATAAGCTTCTTGCCAAACACACAGTAACAGATTCTTTCTCTCGATCTTTCTTTGTCTCTCACAAGCATCCTGGCCCATCTCAAAATTCATTCACTCATTCCTGCTTGATGAACCACTAGCTCACCGAACACAGAGTTAATACTTTACATGTGTCAAACAACAGAGATATGCATTTGTGAGAGTTCACTGATAAACACAGGCATTACATGACTTCACCATGGTCACGCTGGCCTTGCTAAGAAGGAAGACTGAAAGCAGGCTTGGGTTGGCTTGGTTGAGCAGGCAGTCAACTTTCTTTCTGTTATGCACAGCTACAGGGTGTTGCTGATGGTTGGTGTTTGCTCTGGGTTGACATTCAGCTGTCTGGGCAACATGCTATGGAACTTTAGGGTTTATAATTTGGGCAAGTTACACCCTCTCAGCCTCAGAGGATGGCAATGGCAAGCCCCCTCTGAAGAAACTTGGCAAGAAGACCCTGTGATAGGTTTGCCTTAGGGTTGCCATAAGTCAGAAATGACTTGAAGGCACACAACAAGAATAAGAATGGTGTATCTATCCTTCAACAACAACAGCAACAACAACAATGTTTAGGCGGGTGTACTGTTCCCACCCCAGGACTATAGTCTTCTTTCTGATGTCCTCTGAGTTTCGGAAATGACTTGAAGGCCAACAAACAAACAACAACAACAGAGGTTTGGAGAGGTACTAGAACTCTCTGGCTGAGAATTCCAAATCCCTCCCTAAACTGCAAATCCCAGGATGACCATAGGATCATGGAGCCATGGCTGTTAGAGGGGAATCACAGCAGGTTTGCTGATCTGGATTTCTTTTGGAGAAAGAACTAGACAGAAAAATAGGAGTTACCATTAGTAGTACAGTACATCATCAGATAGACACATGTTATGACCAATTTCAGGCCCTCCGACTTAGACTGGGCATTCCTTTCTTACTAGCTTTATCTCTTGTACCATGTTGGAAAGATATTCTCAAAGCTAAAAGGCTTTCCAGTGATCTGAGATGCAGAGGAAAAATGGTGATGACAGGCACTGGGGAGGAGAGACGCTCCAACCCAGATTTCTACAGAAGATATGAAATATCTAGCTGAGAACATAAAACAGAGATGGGAAAAATGTGGTTCATGGGCTGTGTATACCCCCCAAGACCACATGCAACTATTGTCAAAATCCCCTCCAAATGTATCCAAACTGCCCCATACCCCAAATGGTGCAAAACCATGTTTTTCAAATATCATCAACTCAGATGAGTAGAATCCTGGACTGAGTATTCTGTGCAACATTTGCATGTGGTTGTTATGCACAGAAAACAACATTTTCTGCACAGAAACTAGCTTTTTCTGTGCAGAAAATGTTAGTTTTCTGTGCAAAACAACCACCTCTGAATTTTGTGCAGAATAAGTCCTGTATTGTGAAACATCTGCAAAAACAGGTGATTTTTTTTCCCCCAAAAGCCTTTTTGCAATTCATGACTTATTCTGCGCAATTCAGGATTTAGTCAGCACAGTGTGTTTTTTGAAGAATGGGAAGAAAATTGCTAAAATTATTCCTAGCTTCCACCAAGAAGAAAATGAGTGAAGAATATTATCGCTATCATTTCTCTCCACATTTGAGGTTGTCCCATTTTCACTTTCCTCCTCAAAATTGCCTCTCATATCCCTCTCCTTGCCATCAGTGAGAAGCAACCACAACAGCTTCTGCCAGGGCTTAACATGTGTAAGGATGAATGGGGAGGACATTGTGCCCACATGATGTAGGAGATTGGCCATTAACCTTTGTAGAAGCACAAAGACCTTCCCATAGGGTCCCTACAAGAGCAGAGAAAGAGCATGGAGAGGTTACTCTTATGGCTTAGAACTCCAATGTGGCTGTCCTGAAAAAACAACAACAATGTTTTCCAAACTGGGTAGGAAACTAGCAGAATGCATATAAACAGACAAACACATGTGACCACACAAAGAGCCTTGGTAATGCCAAAAAGTTGCTTTCCTTCTCAGCCCAAACATTGTGCAATGCGAATAAAGAAGGTCAACAGAGCAGGAATGTTTGTGTGCTTTCAGGCTATTGATGGATCAAGCTCATGCTGTTTGCAGATAAACCTGCTTCCTCATTAGTGACATGGGACTCCAAATAAACAGCTGTGGCTATCCAGAGACATCAGGGTGGCTCACACCTCTTGTGCACAGCTATTGCAGATGCTTGCATTTCAGATTGGAGATGTTAGTTACTGCCACTTAGGATGAGTGTACCAAATTTCCTAAGGATCTTCCAAATATGCTCTCAAAAATCTGATGCATTTTGTGAGGCACACTGTCTTGCATAAAGCCAGACACAAGTTAGCCTGGGGGGCTCTTCATTATTTAGTTGGTTTTGACACAAGAACATTTCTGCCACCCCAAATTCATCCTGTTAGGCCAATTAAACAGAGATCCCATGGCTAATGAAATACTTTTGTGCTGTGTCCTACACATCCTCTCCCTCTTCAAAATCCTTGCTTTAGCTATAATTCATTGCTGTTCTAAACTGATTTCCTAGAAAGTCCTTGTAGACATTTCTCATTGATGCCTACTTCTGAGACTCTACATCATTTTGGGATAGTGTACTTTTGAATATGTGGAGGTATGCAGTGATGGTGCTACACAACCCTTGAACTGAAGAGCATATTGTGCAACTGAATTTGTTGTTGTTAACTGCCTTCGTGTCAATCTTGACCCATGGCGATCCTATGGATGAGACATCTCTAGCCCTCTCTGTCCTCTCCTGCTCTGCCCAGCTCCTGCAAATTCATATTCATGGTCTCTTTAATAAGGTCCATCCATCTAGCATGTGGCTTTCCTCTCCTTCTACTTCCTTCTACCTTTCCTAACATTATTGTTTTTTCCAACGACTCATACCTTCTCATGATGTGTCCAAAGTATGACAGTTTAAGTTTTACCATCTTGGCTTCTAGGGATATTTCTGGTTTTATCTTCTCCCAAACCCAAACCCAAACCCACCCCTAAAAGGTATTAAACAATATCACAAGTCTAAAAGCACACAAAATAAATACATTAAAAAGGGGCCAACCCTCATTGCAGCAGGGAATAGGGAAAGGCTCTTCATATGGCTCTTCATTTCACGTGTTCTTCATGTTGGTAATCTCTTTTATATAACTCTTCCATGTACTGCATCCAATGTCTTTTTATCAATTTCTGGTCTTGAATTATGTTACTTTTATTATCATAGAGCGTCCTGGTCCTTGATTTGAACTTTTCTTTGCTTTCTTGAATCTTGTGGAATAGGTCTCTCATTCTTCCCTTTTTGTTGTCTTCTATTTCTCTGCATTGGTCATTGTAGTAATTTTCCTTATCATTATGCACTAACTGTTGTACTGTTGCGTTCATGGTTCTTAGTTTATTCCGATCTTCTTTTTGTTTTTGTTTTTCCCCTTTTCTTCCATTTATTGCTTGTAGTGTTTTATCTGTCATCCATGGTGTCTTCACTTTCCTTTTGTTTGTTGGAAGTATCTTGGTGCATTCCTCTTTTATTATGTTCCTGGCTTCAGATCAAACCTCTTCTGGTTCACCATCTATTATATTTAGTACTGCAAATCTGTTCCTTATATTGTCAATGAACTCTGTGGAAATGTTGTTTAAATCATATTTTGGTGTGATGACTGGTTTTGTTCTCTTCTCGAGTTTTATTTTTATTTTTGAAATGAGTAGTTCATGATCTGTGCCACAATTAGCACCTGGTCTAGTCTTGGCCACCAGTATGGAGCTTCGCCATCTTTTACTTCCAATTATGTAATCTGTTTGATTTTTGTGTTGGCCATCTGTTGATATCCATGTGTATCACCGCCTAGATTGGTTTTCCACTGGGGCGGTATATAAATAAAATATATTATTATTATTATTATTATTATTATTATTCTCTGTTTGTATGAAAAATGTGTTTGCAATGAATAGGTTGTTAGCTTCACAAAAATCTATCAGATGTCCACCTGCTTCATTTCTCTGGCCTAATCTGATTCTGCCTACTGTTTTTGATTCTTCTTTGCTTCCAACTTTAGTGTTCCAATCTCCAATGATCAGCTTGACATCCTGTGCTGATGTGTTGTCAATTTCTTCTTGTACTCCTTCATAGAATCTATCAATTTGTTTCTGTTCTGCCTCAGTGGTTGGTGCATATATTTGAATGATGGTGATATTCATAGGTTTCCCATGGAGCCTTATTGAGATGATTCGGTCTGATTTTGCATTGTGTCCTCTGACTGCTTTTGCAACATCGTTTCTTAGTATGAAAGCCACCCTGTTTCTTCTTGTCTTTTCATTCCCTGAGTAGAACACTGTCTGATTCAAGGTGGCCCATTCCTTCCCATCTTAACTCATTCACTCCCCCTTTACTGCTATGTTCATGAGTTACATTTCCATGTTTACTATATGTCTAGCCTCCCTTGGCTCATGCTTCCTATATTCCATATCCCTATTTTATGTGTGATGTTACCTCTGATGGGATTTGTCTTTCTGAGCGTGTTTACTACTTGCTTTGTTATTTTTTTTACTGCCCTCAGTTGTTCTTGCAAGTATGTTTTCCATTAGTTTCTATCTATCCCTCTGTTAGTGCTCTTGCCCTGCCTGTGTGATGCTTTCGCTGTTTCATCATAAGGTTTTCTAGGTGGTTTTTTTTTTACACATCTGAATGCACAACATAAAATGCATCCAAATGTGCATACTCATGTCCATCTACCTGCATGTCTGCATGCACAATGACACTACATTGCACCCAAAAAATGGCTACCTGGAAAAATGTCCAACTGCCTCCATAGGTGAATTTATATATATATGAGAGACCATGTACTGTGGAGGAGCTATAGCTTGGTAGCAGAACACATGTTTTCCCTGCAGAAGGTCTCACATTCAATCTCTTCATCCTTCAGGTAGGATTGTAAAACATTGGAGAGCAGCCACCAGTTATTCAGAGTTCCCAGATTGCAAACTGGACCTCCTTTCCAGGCAATAGCTTTCTAGGTTGCAACCCAGAGCTCATTTCCATACATCAGATTTCCAGGTTGCTTACCAGCACTCATTTCTATGCAATAGCTTCCTAGGTTGCAAACTAGAGTTCAGTCCCCTGAAACACCTTCCCAGGGCTGCAAACCAGAGCTCATGTCCCCAAACCAGCTTTCCAGGCTCCAAAACAGAACTCACTGCCATGCAACAGCTTCCTAAGGTGCAAACAAGTTCAGTTCCCTCCCAGGGTTGCAATCCAGAGCTCATTTCCATGCATCAGCTTCCCAGATTGCAAACCAGAACTCACTTCTATGCAATAGCTTCATAGCTGGCAAACCAGAATTTAGTTCCGTGCAACACCTTTCCACGGTTGCAAGCCAGAGCTAACCTCCATGCAGCAGCTTCTTAGGGTGCAAAGCATGATTTAGCTATTCAAAATTTACATAGCCTCTTATCTGTGATCATTAATCAGACATAACATCAAACAACAATTTGCTGCCAGATGGAGACCTCCCTGAAAGTTGCATCTGGCCCACAGGCAGAGATTACCCATCTGTGGTGTAGACCATACTCAGAATGAGGGACTAACATTGTAACTTAGGAGAAGACAACTATTTAAGTTCCTAACCAGTGCCATCTTCCCCTTCACCTCAGCATCCTCTGTACAGGGCAGCTCAGTGGGAAGCCCAAGTAGACATCTGCTTTGGTGCAGGAGGGCTCCAGATCTTCCTGGAAGATCCAGAATTAGGGATAAGGTTTTTAAAAATTATGTTAAGAGAGTTATACCCCAGTTCTGGAGTTGCACATGTCAGATACTGTCCAGACTGTTGGCATCAGAATTGGGGTTCGGACCATGCACCATCTGAACAGGACACCACCAGAATGGGGGCAGAACGGACCCTTTGGCTAGTTCATACAAGGTCCAGGTCAACCCTAACATATGGTAACATAAAGCCCTCTCCTAGAAGGTTTATTATTGCCTTCTTCTAAGGCTGAGTAAGTGTGACTTGCCTAAGGTCATGTGTGCCACACTGGATCCCTGAGGGGAAAGAGGCAACTATTGATGGACAAGAATTTGGGTGCTTGTAAGATTCTTGTGAAATGATTATTTTCTCATTTTCCCTCACTTTTGGGACACTGCACACCTTGCCTCATGCATTTGCAAAGCATACAGCGCACTTTTTACACATGAAATCATTGTTGTGTGGATTCAAGACGTCTCATCTTATGGAAACTCTAAGGTGAGGATAATGGGGTTTATTGGCAAAGATTAGTTTATAAGGGGGGGTCGCTTTTGCCTCTCTCTTAGGCTGAGAGAGTGTGATTTGGCAAGGTCACCCAGTGAGTTTCCACGGCTGAATGGAGATCTGAATTCTGGTCTCTAGAGCCACTGTCCAATGCTCAAACCACTGTGCTATGAGTTGTTAAAATTGCGTACATTTGAAAAATACACACAACAGACTTTAGCCAGTGGGGACAATTAGAAAAGCAACACTAGGAAAAGTGTGCAAATAAATATATACCCTTTGGAACATGTATGGAAATTTCCAAACAGGAAGGCAGGGACATCTTTCAGTCTGATATGAACAAAGGATAGGATGGAAGTGGAAGTGGGTTTTGGAGAAATGTAACAGAAATCAGACTGTGTTTGACATTGCTAGGTACAGCCTTTGACATCTTGGCATTGTTTTGATGATGGAATCATGAGGGACTGAGCCTGGAAGTTCATGCTTTGGTACTCCGAAGATGGAGGTAGGACTTGTCCCTCAAATTTGGGGAGTCAAGCATTGCACGGGCTGAATTCAACACAACAGGGAAACACATTAAAATCTCCTCCACATGTGGCAAATGTGTCAGGAGGTTGTGGTATTTGTTGTGTCAGGAGGTTGTGGTATTTGTCACTGGAGCTGTTGGAATTTCCTTAAAGCAATGAGATGATGTTTCTCTTGCCTTGGATTACTAGATTCCCTTGTCCTTGGTTAGTTTAGCTGCAAGTCACACAGAAAATGGAGAGGGAAATAGTTATTTCCAGCATTAATGCATTTTTGTACGTTATCTTTCAGATGTCAGGAACTTTGCTATATTTATTGCGATAATTCTTGGATTTTTTTTAAAAAAATATCCAAACATCATTTTGTGTTGACTTGGCAATTCCTTGCTCCACTTGCAGCATTTCATCCCCACCTGGCTTCTAGGGGAGAGTTCAGGCCTGATCTGGTCTAGGATTCATTTCATCCTAGGCTGCATCAACAGGAGTCTAGTGTCTAGATCGAGAGAAGTAATTGTGCCACTCTATTCTGCTTTGGTCCAACCTCCCCTGGAATCTTGTGTCCAGTTTTGGGCACTACAATTCAAAAAGGATGTGGACAAGCTGAAACATGTCCAGAGGAGGGTGACCAAAATGGTGAAGGGTCTGGAAACCATAAAACCCTATGAAGACGGGCTTAGGGATCTGTGTAGTTTAGCCCGGAGAAAATAAGGTTAAGGAGTGACATGACAGCCATATTCAATATTTGAAGGGATGTCATGTTGAGGATATCTAAGATATGCAGGATATCTAAGATATGCAGATGACACCATAATACTAACAGGAAACTTCACAGACCTGGAACAACTACTAAGGAAGATCAAAGAAGTGCAAAGGCAGGCTCACTGTTGAACATAAAGAAAACAAAAATAATAATCACTGAGGACCTTCACAGGTTCAACCTAGACAATGGAGAAATAGAAATAGTAAAAGAATTCCCATACCTGGGATGAAACATTCATAGAAATGGGGTCTGCAGTCAGGAAATCAGAAGAAGACTAAGAATAGGGAGGATGGCTATGAAAGAACTAGAAAAGGTCCTAAAATGCAAAGACATACAACTCAGCACAAAAGTTAGAATCATACAGGCCATTGTATTCCCTATTCCCATGGATGGATGGGAGAGCTGGACAGTCAAGAAAGAAGATAGGAGGAAAATGAGAGAATGTGGTGATGGAGAAGAGTGCTGAAGATCCCATGAGCTGTTCGACAGTGGAAGATGCTTCCTGGGAGTGTAGTGGAGTCTCCTTTGGAGGTTTTTCAACAGAGGCTGGATGGCCATCTGTTGGGAGTGCTTTGCTTGTGCCTTCCTACATGGCCAAAAGGGGAATGGACATGATGTTATGATTCTCTCCTCCTCCCTTCTTTTAATTGTTTAAAAAATATTGTGCCACTTGCATCAGTAGAGAGCTAGTGCAGTGTAGTGTTTTGAGTGTTGGACTATGACTGTGGAGACCAGAATTCAATTCCCAGCTTGGCCATGAAACCCACTGAGTGACCTTGGGCAAGTCACATGCTCTCAGCCTCAGGAGAAAGTCATGGCAAACCTCCGCTGAACAAATTTTACCAAGAAACCCCATGATAGGTTGGCTTTAGGGTCACCATAAGTCGGAAATGACTTGAAGGCACAGAACAACAACAACGACAACAAGCTACAGTGCGTCAGTATCGGAATCCTTGAGGTCACAGTATTTCTGATCTCTATGTTTGGTTGTGAAAGCTGGACAGTGAGAAAAGGCGATGGGGAGAGAATCCACTCATTTGAAATGTGGTGCTGGAGGAAGGTTATACAGATATCGTAGACTGGCAAAAAGACAATGGGTCGGAGAGCAAATCAAGCCTGAACTCTTCATAGAAGCAAAGATGATTCAATGGAGGCTTTCATACTTTAGAAGAGATGACCTGAATCATTGGAAAAATGACAGTGTTGTGAAAAGCAAAAGGCAAACTACAAATCTCAGAACTTCACAGCCATGGCAGCTGAAGGGGCATCAGACTGGATTATTGCTGCAGTGCGGATACAGCCTATGACTCTGGAGATCAGGGTCTGTTTCCCCGCTTGGCCACGACCTTGTGGGTGACCTTGGATGAGTCACACACTCTCAGCCCCAGAAAACCCTGTGATAAGTTCACCTTAGGGTCACCAAATGTCAGAAAGGACTTGGAGACATGTAACAGGAAAGACGTTGCCTGTTACTGGTTTACTTTGCGGGGGGCAATAAAGTTATATTTGAAAGCAGTGCAGCAGTCCACAGCAAAGGGGCTTTCCTGGTATGACAAGCATCATTCTCTAGCTGTTTTCAGAAGTTACTCTGAAGCGCAGGTTTTCAAGTGTTATGCCAGCCTTTTATCCAAACTAGGGGTTGCTTTTGTTTAAAAAAGTAATATAAAATGATGAAAAAGCAAATCATTGGAAAAAGCAATGTGAGCAAGTTAATCTATTCATCATCACAAAGAGTAATAGCAACAAGCACCGTAATGAGCAATGGTGCCAATTACATCTGAAAAGTAACTTTCTACATTAATAATAATAATAATAATAATAATAATAATAAAATTTATTTATATCCCGCCCCTTTGCGAACTATCGGGGTGGCTAACAACAATAAAATACATAACAGACGGTAAAATCAATTTACATTCTTAAAGAGGCAGAGACTGCATCTACACTGCAGAAATAATGCAGTTTGACACCACTTTAACTGCCAAACCTCAATGCTATGGAACCCTGGGATTTGTAGATTTCTGAGATAATTAGCTTTCACTATCAGAGAGCTTTGATGCCATTTGTTGCTGTGTGCCTTCAAGTCATTTCCAACTTATGGCGACTGTAACGTGGGATTTTCTTGGCACGTTTCTTCAGAGGGAGTTTGCCATTGCCATC
>CM034710.1:126387551-126424030 GCA_020142125.1 Phrynosoma platyrhinos | reverse complement strand
TTCTGTTTTTAATGTACTATTTTTGTATGTTTTTAATTGTATTGTTTTATTAATGTTGTAAGCCACCCTGAGTCCCGGTCCCGGTAGAAGGATGGGATTATTATTATTATTATTATTATTATTATTATTATTATTATTATCTCTGCCAGTGCATGTCAGAACGATTGTCTTGGTGCTGTATCATTACAAGATGGCCTGTGTTATTCACAACTTTGGAGGGCATTTGGTTCTAAAGAAGAAGAAGGAAAAGAAGACACAATTGAGACATCATCAGCATCCCTATTGTTGTTTGAGATGATGGGGAACAAAGCATCTCCTGGTTGCTAGGTAACCCCGGGATGCTCTCCCTGATGCAGCAGTGGTACCCCATAATAATAATACCCCTGTGCCAATGCAAAACTGATGTGTCTCCGTGCCCACCTTTGCTCTTTCTCCTCGATGGAAATCTTTTTCCAGCCTCAGCAGCTGCCACAAACAGCTCCAGCAGTCGCCCAGCGGGGTGTTTGTTCTGGCACTGAGACAACCAGGTTGTGAACACTCAAAAGTCAGTTGAACTGCATAAACTTTCCTTTTGGGGTCAGGTTTCAGAGGTATGCAACCGGGGGATGCCCCGGTTGCATATTTCCACCCCACCCCCCCAATTCCTCCCAGGTCTTCCCAGAGTGTTTTGGAATGGAAGGAGAAATAAGGCAGAGACCAAGAGCCAAACGTTCATCCATCCCTTGCTCATTTCTCTGAGTGTGAGTGGTGTGCAACCCTTGCAATCCAGCTTTAACAATCCTGCTACTATGTTATGAGGAACCGCTGGAGTGACTTGGGCCTCCACGCCCTGCAACAGTCATGGAAAGTGGTGAATCCAAACCAAAGGGGAGAGATTGACGATGGGGATTATGCAATCCACGCTTTTTTTAAAAAAAAAAGGGAAGACAAGTTGGGTTTAGAGAAAAAAGAGGGCTACTTTTCTAAGTGTGCGGAAGGGACTCCGGGAGGAATGGAAAAGAGGGCCATATCAACTTCTTGTTCAAGGGATCAAAGAAGCTTAGAATCCTAGATTGGAAGGGACCCCAAGGGCCATCCAATCCAACCCCCTTCTGCATGCAGGAAGAGATCGTCAAAGCATTTCCTGTGACAGATGGCCATCCTGCCTCTATTGTGTGCCTTCAAGTCATTTCTGACTTATGGCAACCCCAAGGTAATTTGGTCTACTTCCTAGATTTGATCTACCTCCTCAGATACTTGGAGTAAACTGATGCTAAGGAAGGACCTTTATAATCAGACTGTATGGATAGTCATAGAAATGCAAAACCTGTGGGTCTGGTGATGAGGTGGCAAGTTCAGCATGTTGAGGAACCAAGGCAAGAGTTCACTCCCAGCATCTGAGGAAGTAGACCAAGTCTACGAACGTTTATGCTACAACTTCTTTTGCAGAATTAGTCTCAAAGGTGCTACAAGATCCCTTTGCATATTGCTCGATGCAGAATCTTGATGTAGAAGGAGGCTAGAAGAAGCTCCCTGCACCTCATTGAAAAAGAGACATTCAAAGCAGATATGTTACCTTATGTGCACGCATATCCCTAACACAATGCCAGCCATAGCCTTTCCAAAAAGAATGTGTAATACAGGAGAGGTTTATCAATGGCCAGCTAAGAATGGAGCAGCCATCTCCAAAGGTGGCGTCTCTTTGGATTGCCAGAGAGACTGGTGGAGACAGACAATGAAAGCTGTTTTGCTCTCTCCACAGACACGGCAAAGGATATTGGCTGGAGACAGGCAGTAAGTCAGTCATTGATTTCCCACGAAACCCCCCTGCCCTTGCACCAGGTAATGACACCAGGCAACCAAGCACATAAACAGCTTGTACAACATAACTCTGTCTAAGGCATGCTCCAGCAGACCAGTGAGGAAAAACAGCTGTGCGGAATCGTGCCTGATCCAGTTTTTATGACTGCTTTGCTTTCTTGGAACTGCTGCACAGGGACAGGCAGTCGACAAAGGAGGCAGGATAGTCAGGCTGGGCTGCAGGAAGAACATTCCTAGAAATATCCGTGTGCCGGCAGCATTAATCTCCCACTTGGACTATAGCAACACACACCGCATGGAAGTACCTTTGAAGAGGATGCAGAGGCTGGTGTTGCTCTAACTAGGAGAGTAGAGAGAATGCATGGAGGCAGTAGTTTTATCTCAGTTGGCTGTGAGTTAGGGCTGTCTCCAAAATCCCATTTCAATCTGAAATTCAACAGGCCTTTTGTTTTTGCTCTTCCAGGTTTGTCCTTGGGGCAGATGAAAGCAGTCATGTATCCTGTGCCATTGGACTTGATCTCACAAGGATTGAAAAATGGAATTAGATCAGGATAGTAGTGTCCGTGGCCATCCCTTATCTGATGGTGCTGTGCCTTCCAGTAGCTGGTGTGTAGTCCATTCCTTGCCAGAGTGCCCCTGTTCATTGATGGGCAAAACCTGTCAATGCCTTCCAATCCTGCTGCTTTTCCACTGTTGATGCCTGTGAGATAAGTTCCTCCTGCTGCAGTTCCAATATGTGGACAGTAACATAGTGGAGGAAAACTGGAGGAAAACTTAATTGGAGGAAGAATGCTTATTTTGAACTTGTATCAGACAAGACTTGAAAAGTGGAATTAGAGCAGGAGAGTAGTATCTGTCGCCATACCTTATCACACGGTGCTGTGTCTGCCCAGTAGCTGGTCTGTAGTCCATTTGCTGCAGGTGTGCTTCTTTTTAATGATGGGCAAAATCCATCAATGCTTCCCAGTTGCACTCCTTTTCCAATTACACTGCTGCTTTTCCACTATTGAGAGAGTGTGATGAGTTCCTCCCCAAAGCAGTTCCAATATGTGGCAGCCACATGGTGTGAATGGGCATGATTCTGCTCCTCTCCTCCTCTCCCTCGCTATTCCTAAGCTGGTTGTGTTTATCTTCCCCTCCCAATTTCTTTTCTTTCTTTTTTAATTAATGGGTTGCCAAAAATAAATACAGATTAGGTTTTTGTAATATCCCAGTGAGGTAACTCCTGCTACAGAGGCCCAATACACCGGTTTTTCCTCTGCCCTCACCACGACCTATTTACACAATGCAAGTCCAAATCCCCAATTCGAGGGTGGATTGTTTCCACAAAGGAAGAGCAGTTCCATAGCGAATCCACTCTATCCCTGCCTAAATTGCCTTTTAAAAATTCGCCTTCTGCTCCAGATTTTGCAGGAAAATCCAGAGCATTCCGTGGCAATGCTGGTCAGCTGTTTACACATGTGTCCTGCTGTGCTGCCCACTGCCACTGCCGCTGGTGCGAGTCACTCCTTCTGAGGTTATGAGGAGCCCAGCTATGTGATGGATGCTGGGCACTTCATTTCTGATCTCGGAGTGAGCGACTTGTGCCAGAAGTGGTAGCACTGGGCAGCACAATGGGACGTGTGTGTAGACAGCTGCCCCATGTTGCCCTGAACTGTGGAAGTCATGGGAAGAATCCAGGGAAGTCCCAGGGCCAGAATACTTCGGGAGCAGCCTGGAGTATTCTTGCCGGTGTAAATGAGCCCTTGGTTCATTGTGAACAATGTCCTAGGACCAGCCACAACTTTTTAAACTCAGGGCAGGGAATGTTTCCCCCCCCCCCTGATCTCAGGAGATTCTGGAACAGGCAGGAGTTAATTTCCGCACGTGGCTCCATTGTCTTGGTTCCTGGTTCTTAGTTGGACGTCTGGGTGGTTGCCTTGATGATGAAGCAATGCATGGAGGTCTGTCCTTTCCCACAGAGATTCTCCTCTGACCTTCCTTCCCTTATTTCCAGTACACCACGTTTTATGCTGGGCAACCCCTCACAAAGGATGAAGCCCTAATATGTTTTGGGTGTCTCTGTGCGGAATCAAGAGCACTTGCTATGAAGGATGCCACCGAGACATGGAATAGTCTACCAAATTGCAAGGCTTTGGGCCATTCTGGCTGAACCCTGTTTCATCCATTTCAAAAACGAGTGCACACTTCTAGTTCACCCCAACTGGCTCCATATTTCCATAAAAGACATCATGCTCCCTGTCTTTGGTTCTGTCCCCCACCCAGCTGCTTGTGATTCTCAATTTTTTGCTATGCCTTTTTAAAAATAATAATTTTATTAAACATACAAACTTACATATACACACCATACCCTCCAACCAAAATCTTGGAATCAAATTATCATTTAACATCTATCTCCTTCCACCCTCTCCTTTCCTCCCTCCTTAAAATGAATACAAACATAGAAACAACCGATAACAAATAAAAACAAAACAACACAAGACTTCCTGCCTATTCTTTAATTGGTTTCTTAACTGTAATAGCTCTTTACTTCACCTCTGTTTATCTTCTGTTTTTCTTCTTAGTCAAAAATATTTACCAGTTTACTATCCCATGTTCCTTCATTATCACTTTAATACAAACATTAATAACAGTATTAACATTAATGCTATTATAATAATAATAGTGAATCCTAACTTACCTAACTATAAAATCCACTGACGCTACTAATACCTTTTCAGTTTTTAAAATATAGTCTATGAATGGTTTCCGCTTATCTGTAAAACCTTTTGTTTGTTCTCTTCTCACTAAACTCATTAATTTATCTATCTGAGCCATTTCCATCACTTTCTCCAACCATTCCATACAAGTTGGAATGCCGTTGGTTTTCCATTTTCTTGCCAGCGCTAACCTCGCACCCGTCACTAAATAAGATATCAAACGTCTATATTTGACTTCTCTATTATCTCTCAAATTTATCATATTCAATAAATACGTGCCTTTCGACACAGACGCAGACTTCACGGCCAGCTATTTCAACAAGGCAAGAAAGGAGAAAATTCTCCACGCTGCATCAGATGGAACAGAAGCAGGAGGAGAGTGGAAAGTCTTAGGGCTACCAAACACCCCATCCGCACCTTGTGCCCAAAAGCAAGAGAAAAGAGGTGTTTGGCTTCTGTCCTTAGCAGCTGATGCGTAACCCTTTCACCCAGCCCTTTGGAAACAGGGCCGAGGGGAACTTTAATCAGCAGTATTGGGTTTTATGACCGGAGTGATATTTTACTCTCTTGGCATGCCCCAAAACCACAGGTATCTGACCCCAGTCTCAAGGCCCATAACTTTGATTAATGTCTTCATTCACGGCCTGGAGTTTTATCCACATGCCCAGATGCAGTCAGAGCCGTTTGGGTACAAGCATCTGATGTGGTCAAGCTCCTCTCCCCGCCTTTCAGTTCCACGATTCTCTATTTTTACCATCCTCACCCCCCCTCCAGCCCTTTAACCACTCCTATATATATATATATATATATATATATATATATGTCTGCAGTAGCATAGAAAAGAAAGGTGGTTGATTGCACCATAGGACTTTGGAGAGAGGAATTTTGTGTATGTGTGTGTGTGTGTTGGGATATGGGGGAAGGAAGCGTCGAAATCTGCTCCAAATAACAAGGCCGTGACTGTGTGGACGGCGCATGAAACCCACAGTGTAATTCAGTGGCTGGGTGATGACGTCTCCACTCAGGGATAGTCAGCTTCTTTGCCGACGTTCCTCAGAGCAGGATGTGGGGAAAAGAGAGAGGGAAGCATGCCTTTGCACAGATTTACACACCATTCAGTCAGAAGGAAAAGAAAGAGAGCAACCTAAGCAGAACACCATCATACCCTCCTACGTTTCATGGATGAAAGCTGGGACACGTCGGGCCAAGCAACATCAGACTCTGGTCAAGATGGGGAAGAAGAGAAAAACGAGGAGAGGCTGCAGCAGGTTACTTTTGCCTGAATCTGTTGGGAAGGATAAGACTCTTTCCACCTCTCTTTTCTCCCTTGCTGACCTGAGTGCAAACTACCTTTGCACTCTGAACTCAGTCTGCAGCAATTGAAGCAAGCTGTGGACAAAGGTGGAAAGAGGGTGCAAGGGAGAGAAACTGGGATGTTTCCAAAGCAGCTGAAAAGGTGGGATGATGGAGGATTAATTGGGATTCTCCCTGGCAAACTGGGAGGGTACGGAACATAAAAAGAATCATCTTGGAGCAGGCCAAAGGTCCATCCAGTCTAATTCCTGAGCTAAAATATATTTTTTGTGTGTAGAAAATGCTGTTTCTTGTGTCGAACATGCCGTTTTCTGTGCAGAACAATTAAGTGCAAATTTTGCACAGAATAACTCCAGAACTGCAAATAGGCTTCAAAAACTCCCTGGCTTTCAAGGACTTGCTAATATTACTTGTTGCTTCCTTTAAGAAGACAACTAGTAATGAATTACACCCCCATCAAAACCCATAGACACACCCTGGCATCTCTTTCATCCCGAACCACGGGACAGGGAAAATAGATCCGTGTCCAAGTGTATGACTCGAGTTAAGTGTTAACCAACTAGCCTTCAAGAAGCCACAGCAAAACAAGTCACAAGAGACAGCAGAGGCGACACAAATATTTAGCTATGCCTCCCAGGTTTGAGCCATTCTCACCGGGGATCCAAAATCAAAGGGAGAAAACAGAAAGCAGGGAGCTGGATTTGATAGACTTTCAGGTGTCACCCAGCAGGGCTTTCCTTCGAAGGAATTACCACTGTCTACTTTCTGTGCATCATTTCCCTGTGACCTCAACTGTTTTCATCCCCCACTCCTGCCACATGTGTTTATGCCCCTAGCTTAAGTTAATGCTTTACACATCCGACGTGGAGAACGCTACTCCATCAAAATTGATGTCTTCATAAATGTGTTAGTGTTGCATCCAGACTTCGCTTGTATATGTTGGCCCGAATCTTGCTGGTGCCTTTTAGTCTGCATAAGCCCCTCCATTGGTTATTCTTCCCCTTTGCACAACATCTGCATTCAGTTCAAAATTGCAGAAGTGGCATTCGGCATGCAGTGCCATTGTCCACTCCGACGTGCATACGACATGCATTCACTAGTAGTACTAAGAAACTCTTGACCATGTTTTATTGTACTGCCCTTTTTGATGAAGGTATCCACTTATCACCCAATCTTACAAAAATTTCCAGGAAAATCAGAAAGATTTTATCTCTCTTTCTTGCTGGTTCGGCTATACAAATTACAGAGAAGGTAGCTAGGTTTTGTGTCTCTGTTGTTGTTGTGTGCCTTCAAGTCGTTTCTGACCTATGGTGACCCTAAGGCAATCCTATCATGGGGCTTTCTTGGCAAGATTTGTTCAGAGGAGGCTTGCCATTGCCTTCTTCTGAGGCTGAGAGAGTGTGACTTGGCCAAGGTCACTCAGTGGGTTTCATGGCCAAGCAAGGAATTGAACCCTGGCCTCCAGAGTCATAATCCAGCACTCAATCCACTACACCATGTTGGCTCTCATGTTATTACTATGCATAGACAAATATTACAAGGGTAAACACAATATAGGAATTGTAGATATTCTTGGAATGTTTTAAGTGTATATACTGTTTATGAAATTTTACTAATCTTAGCCTTACCTTTTAACTCCTGGGTATTAGACATTTACTGTATTTAGTATTTAGTGTATGCTTTATGAATTCTAGTCTAGTCATTTTATTTACAGTCATAGACCTACACACACACACACATGGTTTATGACTAAATAAAATGATGATGTTGAAATTATGATGAATACACAATATGCAATGCAATGCAATGCAATGCAATGCAATGCATGCACACGTGAAAATGCAGAACCCTGATACAAAGCCTTAAACAAAGTGGGGATATTTTAGATCAGAGAAAAATGTTCCAGAGCCTGCAAAAAGGAAATTACGCATATGTAGCACACCAACAGGATTTTGCATTTTGCTTCACAAATTAGTTCAGGATCTGCAAAAATCATCACTTTTGCATTAAACTGTGAAATGAATTCCCTTCTTCTCCTAATCCAGATTGAACCCGAAGCCATTAAGATGCTACAAGCCACATTCCTGAGTCCACCATACACCTGTGGATGAAGAGTGGTGCGTCCTCCGTATCACAAACCAAGCCTCCCCAAACACCTTCTGAGTTAACTCATTGGGCATGGAATTACATTCGGTCTACGGTCCTGGACTGATGCCATTGTAGTGATGTCAGTGCTGGTGAGAGATTTAAACGCTGCTACATCACGGGCTGTTCTTGCTAGGAATGCTCAGATTAGCATTGTTCCCGTTGTACGTGTCCCATTGTACGTGGTTGTCCTGCAGCAGCAAATAACTCAAGCCAACGTTATGTGTCCTCTCAGCAACTGATGCCCATTTCTATTAACATAAGTCTTCCACCCCTTTTAAATCCAGATCAGCATTGCTTAGCGAAGACACCTTGAAAATTATACACAAGCGGTACTTGGTTCCAGTGAAGCTAGCCAGAATGGTTACAAATGTTTCCTCCAAAATGTTTGTGTGGTCATAATGATAATGGCACATTTCTACACATGTGGCTAGACTGCCCCAAAATAAACACATTTTGGTAATTGGTGCTTGAACAAATTTCATTGATTACCAACTAAGAAGTAAAGTTTAGTCCAGAAATGCTTTTGTTATCGATATATGTAGACACAAACTCAGATTTGAAACATAAAAACCTCATAGGTTTCTTCATTATAGCAGCCTGTGTAGAAATTGCCAGGTGCTGGGAAACAGGGGAGGTATCTTTAGAGAAGTGGTAGAAAAAGGTATGGGACCTATGGTTACTTGAAAAACTGTCAGACAGAATGGCAAGTTATGCAGGAAGACCAAAATCAGGACCTTTTATACACAAATGGTTCCCAGTCATTGACTTTATAAACAAAGACAGAAACAAGAAAAGACAACCTCCATCTCATCTGAACCTTTGGTCGGACATTCTGGACTAGATTAACACAAAGACAGCACTGGACATTAAAGTGACCACTTACACTGAACAGAACCCAAGAAGGAGACCCGCAACACAATCCAAAGTTGTGAGATGAATTGTTTTATTTTGCTTTATTGTTGTGATATGTTTTGTACATAGTTGTTTACTTTTAATAATAATTTTCTTAAAAAATAAATGTTAAAAAAACCCCATAAGACTCACTAGGGGTCAGTGTCTTCAGTGAAAGCCCTTGGTTCAATTCCTGGCATTTCCAGTTTTGAAGACCAAGTAGCCAGGGATGGGAGAAGATCTCTGTTGGAGAACCTAGAGGGATGCAGAAACTCAGTTTGCGGCCAGATTTGGGATGATGGAGCCCTCTAGGTCTTGCTGGGATGCAGTTCCCAACTGCCCTAGCCAGCTAAACAAGGAGAAGGCATGCTGGGAGTTGCAGTAAAGCAATCTCTGGAGGGCTGATATCTCCCATCCCTGGTGTACCTCATTGTGAGCAAATAATCTGTCCTGGGATAAGGTAGCATCCTATATGCCATCTGCACATGGTGTGCATAATGAAAGAACGTGGCAAGTTGGAATGTGTCCAGAGGAGAGTGACCAAAATGGTGAAAGGTCTGGAAGCCACTAAGCCCTCTGAGGAGCGACTAAGGAAGCTGGGTAGGTTTAGCCTGGAGACAAGAAGGTTAAGAAAGGACATGATAGCCATGTTGAGAAGGTCCTGGGTTCAGTCTTTGGTAGTTAACAGGACGATGGGAAATAGTTTTCTTTGCCTGGGACCATGGAGAACTAATGTCGGTGATGGCCAGTGTCTTCCAAGTGAGTGGGACAGTGATCCCACTCCAGGACTTTGCCCAAACTTTGAAGGAGCTATCCAAGTGGCCGATGGTATTCAGCATCAATAAGAAGACCTCTCCTTCTAAGGTTGAGAGTGAATCCTGGGGTGGATCCATTGCCCCACTGACATGGCAACCATCAGCTGCTAGCTAGAGTTGGTCAGGGCAGATAATACTCAGAGAAGGGCTGGAAAGAAATGTAATTGGATTCACTCAACCCGACAAGTGACTTTATTTCTAAACACCCTCTCCTCATTGTTAGAAAATGCACACTGTGCCTCAAGCACTCATACATTTGTGCGGCTGGCAGAGTGATTTTTGAAAAGGAAAAGAAAAGAAAAATAAAGCCCACCTGAAACAAGGTGCATATTTTAAAATGCGAATGATCCAAAGGCGCATAAGCCGAGAGACGATATGCACCAACACGCTTTTCGTCAGTGGGGGAAACCAATTAGGCCCATTGCACAAACAAATAGGCACTTTAGGAAAAATACATTAAAATGTGTGTGACTTCCAGGCAAAGTCATGCAACGCACTTGGACTGAAAATTCAGGAGGGATTTTGAGAAGCTGAACGTGATCAAAACCAAGAGGTTTTTTTCTATCGCTAACTAAGCCAGAAGGTCAGCATCCTAATCCTATGAATTCTGCTTGAATTAGTCCTTTGTCAATATTCTTTGATAGTTCAGAGGAGATATATTTTTATCTGTGTCCAGCACATGCTGGAGCCTCTAATGTCAGTGGGGCAGGGAACCCATGGCAGATTTTAGCTTGAACTTTAACGCTGCTATGCTTGCTCCCATGCTCCTTTGCAAGAGGTTTTGGAGACATGAAGTCACATCTGAGAACATCCTTGGTCTTCTCAGCACTATCTATGCTTTTGATACTGATGTTTCACAGAATATATATATTTTTAAAAAATAAATAAAAATGATTTGAAAAACCATGTGATCAGGTCCCAGTTCTGCAGTCAAGACAAAGCTAATTCTCAGGAAAGGCAATGCTTGCTTAGCTCTCTAAACAGCTTAAATTTAATTGGTTATATATGATGACAACACAGTTACTAAGAAGCCCTGCATTTTCAAACAATAATAGATACCTAGGACTCTAAATAGCAATGTGCGCGTCTATCTCTATCTCTATCTCTATCTCTATCTCTATCTCTATCTCTATCTCTATCTCTATCTCTATCTCTATCTCTGAAGTTAAGCAAATTTTAAGAATGACCAGCTTAGGCTGCACCTGAACCAAAGAGGTAATGCAGTTTGACACCACTATCTGCTATGGCTCCATCCTATAGAATCCTGGGATTTCTAGTTTGTTGTGGCACCAGAGCTCTCTAGCAAAGAAGGCGAACTATCTCACAAAACTACAAATCCCAGAACTCCATAACATGGAGCCATGACATGACAGCTAAAAGCAGTGTCAAACTGCATTACTCCTGAAGTGCAGATGTGTTTTCAGTCTCTATGTGGCTTGTTTCAGTTTGGCATACTTGTGTAAACATGTCCCTTGTTCCATCCTATTTCCGTTTTAATTTGTGCTTTGAAAGACCTGCAGAACATTTATATTTAAATATATATTTTCTTACCGAACGTACATTGATAAGATGTACTCTATCTTAAAGTACACCGTCAGTCATATTTATTTAAAAGACTCACTCTCAAAGTCAACATTGTACTTTTTTTTTTTTTGCAATGCATGAAAAATTGGGAGATTTGCAAAAATCCAAAAGATAACTGCATTGTTATCCCTGTATTCATTCAAGAGGTGCAGATGCTGCCAGTAGACTTTGAAATGAAGACAGAATCAAATCCATCAGTATCTCCCACTAATCCTATCAAGAGTAACTTCACTTCCCTCAAAATTTCTCCAGACATTGGATTTTCTCGTCCTGGCCTTCCAAATCCACCTTGATTTTCCTTTTCTGGCATTAATCGGTAGATATTTTAATATTGCTATTGTCTAGAAGCCTTTGGCTGACATAAGCTGTCCTATACCATGAATGTGAGAGTACTTAAGGCTGGCTTATGTTGCCAATGTAAAAAATACTTAACACCAATGTCACAAATGGAAGAGTACTTAAGGCTAGTATATACGACCAACATAAGAGTACTTAATGCTGCATATATCACTAACATATGAAAATGCTGGCATATGGCACAAACGGAAGAGTACTTAAGGCTAGCATATGTTACCAATGTAATTACCAAGAGTACAGTGGGCCTTCCACATTCACTGGGGTTAGGGGCTCAGGACCCCCATAAAAGTGAAACACACACACACACACAAATAAAACACACACTTTTTTAAACTGAGAGAAGACCTCTCTAGGAATCTCTAGGTCCTCCAGTGCTATGGTCATCATCTGCTGGAAATTGACCATAGAATGATGCTGGAGGACCTACAAATGCCCAGAGAAGTGTTCTCTCTAGGAATCTCTAGGTCCTCCAGCATTACTCTATGGTCAACTCCTGACAGAGTTGCGCTGGAGGACCCAGAGATTCCTAGACAGAACAGATTAATCAAATGTGCAAATAAACCTGCAAAAGTCAAAGCTGCACATGTGGACAGCTGACTGTACTTAATCCTGGCCTATGTCACAAATGGAGGAGTACAAATGAAGCCAGGGACATAATAAAAGAAGAATGCAGACAAACATTTTCAATAAACAAAAAGAAAGAGGAAAAAAAACATGGTTGACAGAAAAAAACACTACAAACAATAAAGAAAAGAAGAGAACAAAACCAAAAGGGAGATAGGAACAAACTAAGAATTATAAATGCAACAGTACAATGGCTTGTGCGAAAAGCTAAAGAAAATTACTATAATGACCAATGCAGAGAAATAGAAGACAACAAAAAGGGAAGAACAAGAGATCTATTTCACAAGATCTGAGAAATCAAAGGAAAATTCAAATCAAGGACCTGGATGCTCTATGGCAATAAAAATAACATAATTCAAAACCAGGAAGGAATAAAAAGACGTTGGATGCAATACAAAGAAGAATTATACAAAAGAGATGACAAATAAAGGACACATGGAATGAAGAGCCATATGTAGATGAACCCCAAATTCTAAAAAACGAGGTGAAAACTGCAAAAAGATCAATAGCGAAAACCAAACCAGGAACGGATGATATTCCGATTGCACTGCTGCAATCCACATTGACAGAGTCAACTCTAGTGCTAACCAACATATGTCAACAGATATGGAAAACAAAACAATGACCAACAGATTGGAAACGATCAATATACATCCCCATCCACAAAAAGGGAGACAAAAGAGACTGCAGCAACTATAGGACCATAGCACTGATCTCCCATGTAAGCAAAATTATGGTCAAAATTTTGCAAAATAGACTCCAACCATACATGGAAAGAGAGATCGCAGAGGTCCAAGCAGGGTTCAGGAAATGAAGAGGCATGAGGGACCACATTGCAAACATACGATGGCTAATGGAGCGCACCAGGGAATTCCAAAAGAAAATCAGCGTGTGCTTTATAGACTATAGCAAAGTCTTTGACTGCATAGACCAGGGGTAGGCAACCTTTCCCCTTTAAGGGCCGAGGGACTTCAGCTCCCAGAAGCCTCAGCCATGTTGGCCAATAGTCCCATGTTGGTCAATAGCTCCTGGGATTCTGGGAGCTGAAGTCCCTCGGCCCTTAAAGGGGAAAGGTTGCCTACCCCTGGCATAGACCATGAAAGGCTATGAAATGCCCTTAAAGACATGGGAGTGTCAACACATCTGATAGTTCTGATGAGGAATCTGTACTCAAGACAAGAGGCTACTGTCAGAACAGAAGAAGGAGGAACAGAATGGTTCCAAATTGGCAAAGGAGTTAGACAAGACTGTATCCTTTCACCCTATCTTTTCAACTTGTACACAGAACATATTATAAGAAAAGCAGACTTGGACACAGAAGAAGGAAGAGTGAAAACAGGAGGAAGGAATATCAACAATGTAAGATATGCAGATGACAGCATAATACTAGCAGAAAACCTCACAGACCTGGAACGCCTACTAAGGAAGATCCAAGAAGAAAGTGCAAAGGCAGCCTTAATGTTGAAGATAAAGAAAACAAAAATAAGGACCACTGAGGACCTTCACAAGTTCAACCTAGACAATGAAGGAATAGAAATAGTAAAAGAGTTCCCATACCTGGGACCAAACATTGATAGAAATGGGGACTGCAGTCAGGAAATCAGAAGAAGAATGGGGAGGGTGGCTATGGGGGACTGCAGATGGGTGGCACTGGGCCGCCCCAGGAAGTGACAGATCAGGGCCGCAGCAACCCCACGCTGCAGCCCCGATCCTCCCTTTTGCCACCTCAAAAAGGGTGGCAAAATGCAGCTCCTTTTAGGGGTGGCAAAAGGCCACCCTAAGACCTAGCATGTGGCTCTTCAGCACCCTTTTCGGTGCAGTGTGTTTGAATGCTGTGCCAGAAGGGTGTCCTGATGCCACACACCATGTGTAATTGCGCACAGCATCAGGATGGCATCGGTGTAGGGTTGGGGCGGCCGGCGTGCAGCTGCCCCATCCCAACTCTGCCTCCATGAAAGAACTAGAAAAGATCCTAAAATGCTAAGATATACAATTCAGCACAAAAGTCAAAATCACACAAGCCACTGTATTCTTATTCCCATGGATGGATGTGAGAGCTGGACAGTTAAGAAAAATGATAGAAAGAAAACCAATGCACTGGAGAGAATGTAGTGCTGGAGAAGAATGCTGAGGATCTCATGGACAGCCAAAAGGACAAACAAATGGGTCCTAGAGAAGATCAAGCCAGAGAGATCCCTGGAAGAAGTCAAGATGACCAAACTGAGGCTGTCGTACTTTTGACACATCATGAGAAGAGAGGACTCTTTGGAAAAAAAAAAAACAATAATGCTGGGGAAGGTGGAGGGAAGTAGGAAGAGAGGAAGGCTGCATGCCAGATGGATGGACTCTATGAAGGAGGTCACTTTGGGTCTTAAGGGGTTGCAGGAATTAAGCAAAGCAGGGGAGGACAGAGGGTCTTTTTGGAGAGGTCTCATCCATAGCATCGCCATGGGTCGAGATCAACTCAAGGGCAGTTAACAACGAAAGTGCACCGTTTTCATAGGTAGGCTGGTGTAACTTCTACACACGCAACCCCTCTTTCAGGGCTTGGCTAATATACAATATTTTGTATTTAGTGAGCCTGTTTGGATGAGAATACTTCAAATGAGAGCTTGGAAAAGCTATGGCACACCTGGTTCGAGGATTCTGGTAGCTGTAATCCAACAAAATAACATCTACAAGAACTGTATTAAAACAATGGACTTTAGATTCAGGAAATCTTCCAATAATTTCCTATGACAGATGACTCTGGGGGAGAAGTATCCAGAAATGTTCACAGAGCAATGTGTGCATTGTAATGAACCAAACTAATTCCCATCCACCCACTCCTGTCCTAAGATCAGAACTTGTTTCTTTTTTTAAAATGATCCAAAGTTGGCAGATAGCCAGAGAGCAGTTGGTTCATTGTTTTGCTTACCTGGCTCTTTTGGGCATTTAAAAAAAATCTCTCAGATCTCTGGAAAGAGCTGATTCAGCTCAAGGGTGAATAAGGTCAGACTTGCCCTCTCTGACCCCCTTTCCTCCATAATCTAGATCTTGATTCTGTACAAATTGCTAGTGATAAGAACATGAATAGATTGGGATGCCAGCAGTCAAAGATCAGTCTATTTTTCTTTCCCAATCAATATGAGAAACTCAGTGCACCAGATTCCACAAGGTCAGTGACTGAGAAATTGATTTGCATGAGGAAGATGCCAGATTCATCCCTTGACCATCTCCATTGAAAGGATTTGGGGTACCAGACCTGGCAAAGAGTCTGGAGCATCATTACACTGGGCTAGGTGGACCAGCACTAGGCCAGGTGGAGATTGCACTACAGGTGAGTAAATTCAACTGAGGAAACCATTGCCCTGAGTGTCTTATAACACTTGAGCAAAACATCTGATAATAGGGTGTCTTGGAGGTCTCTCATTCATAGGTTTACCTAAGCCAAAGTTCACTTTACAGCCAATAACAGCAGCAGCAGCAACAAGATTTGCACATTTAAAACTTGTGCGCCAACTGCACCCGTTCCTTGAGATGCCAGATCTGGCCTCAGTGGTACATGCCTTGGTTACATCCCATTTGGACTACTGTAATGGACTCTACTTGGGGCTGCCTTTGTTCGCAAACTTCAGCTGGTCCAAAGAGCTGCAGCCAGGCTGCTAACAGGGGCAGGTTACAGAGATCATACAATGCCCCTGTTGAAACAGATCCACTGGCTACCAGTTTGTTTCTGGGCACAATTCAAAGTGCTGGTGATGACCTATAAAGCCCTATATGGCTCAGGTCCAGGCTATTTGGCAGACCGTATCTCCCTTTATGAGCTGGCCGGGGCTCTGAGATCCTCAGGGGAGGCCCTTCTCTCCATCCATCCCACCCCCATCAGAAGCACGGTTGGTGGGAATATGAGAGAAGAGGGCCTTTTCTGTGGCTGCCCCTCACCTCTGGAGCTCCCTGCCCAGGGAAGAGACCAGAATGGCCTCTTCCATGATGGCCTTCCACCGACAGGCGAAAACCTTCCTTTTCAGACAGGTATTCAAAACAGAAGGCTTTTAAAGAACAGTCTGGGCTGCTATATTGTTTTAATGTATTTTAATCATTTTTACCTTTTTAAAGTATTTGATATGTTAATATGTAATCTGTTTTAACTATTGTAGTAATTTAATTCTGTTTTAATGGACTTTTTTTTTTTGCATGTTTTTAATTGTATTATTTTTTAATGTTGTAAGCCTCCCTGAGTCCCAGTCCTGGGAGAAGGTGCAGGACAATAATAATAATAATAATAATAATAATAGAGCAATGGTTTGACCCACTGGCTGGAGTTCCTTTAGTTTCATGCACCTCTACAGCTTCCCTTACACATGTGGTTGTACTTTTTTGTTTCTTGCACATCAAGCCTATTCAACTATTATGCATGATGTATTGTTGCATAAGCAGAGTTGCACAAGTGTTAACAGTTTCATGTGATCCTCAAGTCAACTGTTAGTCCCTACTACAGCAAAGCCACAAAGGGAACTGGATTTAGCTGTGTGTTAACTCACCCTTTTAACAGTTGATTCAATGAGTCTATCCTTAGGATCAAGCAATAGGACTCAACCATGCAGTTGTGTATTTCTGGATGGTGCCTAACTATTTGGATGGTACACTGAACTGGAGCAGTTTCAATGTTCAATGTACCATTTTGATTGCAATTCATATTGATTGCAGAAACAGCCATTGCACATTGGGACAGTAAACAACCACACTGACAGATATACCGTTGTTGTTGTTGTGTGCCTTCAAGTCATTTCCGACTTATAGCGACCCCAAGGCAACACTATCATGGGTTTTCTTGGAAAATTTTGTTCAGAGGAGGTTTGCCGTTGCCTTCCTCTGAGGTTGAGAGAATGCAACTTGCCCAAGGTCACCTAGTGGATTTCTGTGGCCAAGCAGGGATTCAAACCTTGGTCTGAGTCATAGTCTAATGCTCAAACCACTACACTATGCTTGTTCTCCTGGATACACCACTGATGTATGAAAATTAAAATACTGGCTGGCATCCTGCTTTGCAGTTATGGATTTGGAAACTGGAGTTACGGATCCACAACTGCCCTGTATTGAACCATGTCCCACATTTACAACTGTGCTGCTACTGCCTTGATAGCAAATGCTCCCCTTCCAAACCTCCCTTAACAGGCAGCAACTGCATTGAGTGATGGAGGTCTGTTCTTCTGGCAGTCAGGGCATACCAGCATGACATTTCCAGCGCCTTCCTGCAGGCTGATCTCTGGTGCAACAATCCAAAGGACCCCCCCCCCCCCCCCCCCCCGCAAATTCTTGACACATGGCAGATCACTGGTGGGAGGGGTACGGAAACATAAATCTGTTGTTCCCCAGTCACTGGTAGAACAGACCTCCAACGCTTGATGTTGCTGCTGGTGGTTGTTAACGTATATTTGGGGGAGGTAGGTAGGGAAATGAAATGTGGGGTGCATCTGCACTGTAGAAATAATGCAGTTTAACAGCACTTTAATTGCCATGGCTCCATCCTACAGAATCCTGGGATTTGTAGCTTTTTAAGACATCAGCACTCTTTGGAAGAGAAGGTGGAAGACCTTAGAATGGATGGAAGAGGCCCCTTCTGCCATGCAGGAAGACACAATCAAAGCACTTCTGAAAGATGGCTGTCCAGCCTCTGTACAAATCCCAGGATTCCACAGGATGGAGCTACTAACCTTAAAGTGGTGTCCAACTGAATTATTGCTACAATGTAACTGTACCCATAGATCCACATTCATAAATATGTCTGCAAGGTAGAATCTCAGCAACTACGCCTAAATATTAAGAAGATTCTTTTGGTGTGGTAAGAGCTGTAGGACAATAGGATGGATTCCTTTAGAACAGTGGTTCCCAAACTCTGGTCCTCCAAAGGTTTTGGACTTTAGTTCCCAGCGTTCCTGACTGTTGGCTAAACTGGCTGGGGCTTTTGGGAGCTGAGGTCCAAAAGCACCTGGAGGACCAGAGTTTGGGAACCACTGCCTTAGAAGGTAGTGGGCACATCTTCATTGGAGGTTGGAGAACCATCTCTTAGGTGTGCTTCAGCTGTGAATTATTCCATGGCAAGGATTGGCATTGGATGGCCCTTGGGTTTCTGTTCAGTTCCATGACTCTATGAAGCGAGGCCTCCCCACTGCCAAACACATGAGCATTCTTGGCTAGGTTGTGGTTTCTGGAAGGGAGATCAGCAGCCAACCCCTCCAGCGGAAAATGATCGAAGGTACAGAAAGAAGAAACAAACACAAACAAACTTAATTGTGGCATGTGGGGGAAAGAATAAGGAGGGAGGCAAAATAATGACTGGAAATGAGGCAGTGCGTGTACCAAGGAGTCATATGATGGGATCATTCATGCTTATTCATGCGCCGCATCATGTGACTCCGGGAACAGACCGGAACATAAACAGCCCAGGGAGATGTTCTTTGCATTGTTGTCCATCCTAAAGCAGCGATGGAAGGAAGGTCGACTGCAATCGACTGATACATTTGGACAGAGTTTGGAAATGGTCCTTTTCAGGGGGGAATACAACTCCCCAATTCTCCCCCACCAGCTGACTTGGAGATGCTTGGAACAATACTCCATAAAATTGGATGCTTCCGGGCATCCCAACAGTGTACGCTTGGATAGTTTTTGTCGCATTTCTTTTCATTTCAATTCATTTACATCCTACCTTCCTCTCCACCTGGAGCCCAAGATAGTGTTCAGTGTAGATTAAAGCAAAAGATAGCTACTCTTTCTCTGTTTTATAGACCTACATCCAATTCTTATGACCTTTGCAGACTGCCAGGAATAGTACAAACTGAGTCTACTTTAAGGGTTAGGGTTAGGGAATCATGGGAACTGTATTTTATTGTGGCACCAGAGCTCTCTGACAGAGAAGGCTCAATGTCTCAGAAAAAAGTACAATTCCCATGACTCCCTAGCACTAACCCTAACCCTTAAAGTGGACTCAATTTTCACTATTTTTGGCAGTCTGCAAAGGCCCTTAGCCACTAGAGCAGACCCCTTAATTCAACAGAACTTACATTAAGGTACAGCACCCTTCCTCTCTATTAAAAAACCCTTCTGACCAGTTAACTGCTAAAAGATGTCCAAATAAAAAGACCTTTCCCTATAGGCACAAAAAGAGAAGAGTCTCCAGTGGGAGAGAGTTCCACAGCCACTCAGAAAGCCTTCTCTCATGTTTTGCACTTCTGGCAGAAAGAAAGCAGACCTTTGGGCGATGTCCCATAGGCTAGGACTGGCCACTGATTCCAACCCCCCCATTTTCTTCATATTTCCCCATTCTTGTTGCAAGGCATTGGGGGCTGTGGTCAGATGCTCTTGCGTCATCCCAAAATCCTGTTGAAAATATGTCCCCCCCCCCCCAATTGCATCTGGTTGAGCATTGTTATAGAAGAAAGCATTCCCATTGGGCTCCTGGTTAGAAGAATGATGGAAAAGACTGGGATCTGAACAGAATTGTGGAAACCAGGGATGAGCCTGGGATTTCATTGAGTTCAGGGACCAGATTTCTTTCCTAGAACCCTCTAGGATTTGAGAAAACTGTCCAAAGTGTCAGAAACCAAAACAAACCTTGAAGTGGCCTAAAATCCACTTCTGATTTTGTAAAGCAAGGATGCTTTTTTAATTTAAAAAATTGTAAAAGAGTCAGCCCTAAGCAGGGTTATAGCTACGAGGAGGGGAGGCAAAATGAGGGCATTGCTTTTCAAGTAAAAACTCTGCCCCCCAAAGAAATGTCCTTTTAGTCCCCCAAATTTCTAACATTGCAGAATCTTTAAAAAGGCAATAGCCGTGTTTGTCTGGAAAATCAGTACGCAAAGGGATTTTGGAGTACCTCTGAGACTAACTGAAAGAAAGAAGTTGTTGGCATGAGCTAGACTTGAGCCTACTTCCTCAGATGCATGCAAGTAGGCTCAAGTCTACGAAAGTTCATGCTACCCAGTTCTTTCTTTCAGTTAGTTTCAAAGGTGCTACAAGATCCCTTTGCATATTAAAAATTGCAGCTGAACATTGAGAGATACGGTGGAGGCATCCGACGAAAAGGAGCAGGCAGTCACCAAGGGAATGTGACACACAACAGATAGAAGACTCCTAGCTGGGGATGATTTTCAGACTCTCGTTCGCTTTAATGCTAGAAATTTAGGGAATGAAATTTTCATTGGGGCGGGTAGCATTTTCATTTGGTGGGGCAATGCCCTAATTCTCCTGTCCCATAGCGACACTCCTGGGCCTATGACCCCTTTAAAAGGTGAAGCAGATCTCCTGCAGGATTTCACCCTTTCTTTGCCACGAAAAGGATGAATGGGGGAGATCAGGGACCATAAAGCATCCTTTGAGCCCATATGCAGCCCTCAGGCCACATTTGCCCACTCCTGGTGGAACCCAAAAGTCTTCTAAACCAAAAGGAATGGGAAAAAATATTTGAAAATCCTTTTAAAAATGCAGGAAAGCTGTTATGAACATAGCAGGAAATCCTGGCGAGGTGAATTCTTTACTAATAAGAATTTTTGTACTTTGGGATTTATTCTGTGCAAAAATTCCCAACTGGTGTTTTGTGGCCTGGCATTTTTATTGAGTTGAGGAGACCCTTAAATGTTGAAACAGATTCTGCTTGTTTGTTGATCCTGCCTTTGGAGACCAGTGGGAAGTAAACAAGTGGCTTCAGTTTTCATCTTGGCAGCCAAAGGCTTGTTAAGACCAGGGATGCTCAAAGCTCACTGCTGATCAAGGACGGCCGGTGTCCCCCATGTCAGTAGGGCAATGGATCCACTTTGGGTTTTAGTCCAAACCAAAGTGCTCAGTCTACTGTGGGGATGGGCTCAGCCCTTTGGGTTAGGGTTAGGCACCTTTGGAAGTTCAGAGTGAATTCCCTTGTCATAGAATCTACTATTATTGTGGTTTTTTTCCAAATTAATTTCAACATTAACAATCTAATTAATCTGTAATATACATTCTGATTGTAAGAAGTAAGAAAGAAAAGAAATCAGGAAGAAGAAGGAGGAGGAGGAGGAGGGAAGAAAAGATAAATAACTTTTATACAATAGGGCTCTGCCCCCCCCATCCTGATTGTAATGAGAAAGAGAAATAAAAAGGGGAAATACTATTCTAACATTACACACCCAACTAAATAATCCTACTAAAATTACTAAAAATCATAACCGCATATTTTTACAATGTTTAATTTTGTATTGCTCACATGTGTATGTGTGTGTGTGCACATCCCATATCCATATCCATAAATGATTTCCAATCTTTCAAAAAGTCTTCAATTGGTTTATTCTTTAGGAGCAACATTAATTTTGCCATTTGGGCTGACTCAAAAACTTTAACAATCTATTCTTCCGTTGTCAGTGCTTCAATCCATTTAGTTAACCTGTATCAAAGAAGGACAGTCGTCCCTCTACATTTGCAGATTTGACTTTTGCAGATCTGATCATTCACAGATTGTACTAATATGTTCTGTCTAGGAATCTCTAGGTCCTCCAGTGCAACTCTATGGCCAACTTTATCTAAAAGTCGCACTGAAGGACCTAGAGATACCTAGAGAGAACACTCTGCTAAGCATTTGTAGCTCCTCCAGCACAATTCTAGGGTCAATGTCTGGCAGATGTTGACCACAGAGTTGCACTGGAGGACCTACAGATTCCTAGAAAGGGGTTCTCTCAGGTCAAAACATAGTGTTTTTATTATTTGTGGTTTTTCCTCACAAATGGGAGTCCTGTGCCTCTAACCCCAGCAAATGTGGAGGGACCATTGTAATCCACAGTTACTCTCTAGTTCTTTATCCATAATGCCCAACACGAATAGTTCTGGTAACATTACAAAACTATTCACCTCCTTATGAGTCCAAAGCCAGTCACCGTGTTCATATAGAGCCTATGAAAGAATCATGAAGCCTTGAGAGATAACTTGCTTCTAGTATCAGATTTGGACTCCTGGACTAGGGAAAAGGTGTGAAATGATGAGGATGATGATATCTTTTCCAGTGAGTCTTACTGTCTCTTGATCTGTCCAGACTTCAATAGCCTCAATGAGTCATTTTGGCCTCTAGAGATAGTTCAAGCTTGCTTTGCTCCTGGACCCATTTGTTTGCCATTTTGGCTACTATAGCATGCAGAGAACACTCCTCCATTGCCATCTGAAAGATCTTCTTCTTGCCATTCTTCACTGCTCAGCTTTTGCAACCATAACAAGAAGTCAGAAATACTATATAGCATGGATGAGTTTGACTCTGATCCACAAGGGTAGGCAACCTTTCCCTTTTAAGGGCCAAGGGACTTCAGCTCCCAGAATCCCAGGAGCTATTGGCCAACATGGGACTATTGGCCAACATGGCTGAGGCTTCTGGGAGCTGAAGTTCCTTGGCCCTTAAAGGGGAAAGGTTGCCTACCCCTGCGTGATAAGACTGCATTGAAAAGACCAGCTGTATAGCAAATGCACTTGTACCTTCTGTGTGATCGCAGAAATGAATATCATTCATAGCCTAACAGCTGGTAGTGATAACAGCCGAGAAGAAACTAGCTTGTCATCTAGCATGATGACTTGTTATGAGACCGTTGTTCCCTGAATCAGGTAAGATTATATGGTGCAAGAGGATGATGACACATGTTAGCGCACCATGCAATGACTTTGGGACATCAGTTCCCTGCATTAACCTTCCCTCACCAGCCATAAAATGTAGCAAGCACCATTTTCTCAGAGCTTGGAAAAGTTTTTTTGGGGGGGACCGCAGCTCCCAGAATCCCCAGCTGGCATGGCCAAATAGATGAATGAAAGACAGGGGTGAGGAGGGGATTTGTATGAAAAAGTGTCACTGCAAAGGACAATTTTTCAGGAAAAAAAACATCCAGCTGTTCAGGAAGCAATGCCTGGAGCATAATGTTAGTTTGTCTTCACAGGTGTGAGTAGCTGTGGCAGTAGTAGTACGACTACTCATATGACTAATCCAAAATACATTATTACCCTAAAACAGCTAATGGTCTCCCATCCAAGTGCTAACTAGGGCCGACCCTGCTTAGCATCCAAGATCAGATGGGATCTGATACCTTGAGGGCGTTTACCATGGAACCAACCATAATTGGCTTTGTCGCCTTGTGAAGTCATTACATTCCTCATAGGATCAAAAGGCAGGGCAGAAAAAACTTCACTTATTGCATTTCAGACGTTTTCTTCCCTCTAAGCAAGTTTATGAGAGTTTTGATACAAGGGTTTTTGACAATTTTTCACATTCATGGATTTTGCTGCTGGCTGTGCCATTCCAATCCATAGCACGCAGGGGCACACACCTACACACCTGAGCATCTCTGACAATCTGTGCTTGTTAGTTTCCACTTCACGGGCTCCGTCTTCCCCTTCTACGAATCCCTGTTAATGCCCAAATGCAAGAGCAAGGATAGCCTTATCATCTACAAATACCAAGCAAAGGGATAATAAGCTGCCTGCAGAAACAAAGAAACTGGGCTTCCCAGGTACACAGGGTTGGCAATTTAATGGACCTCAATGGATCGTGGAGATTTGAGAGAGAGACAGCACTCAAAGGTCTTTTTCGTGGCTTCCTAATATGGAAGAGCCAGTGCCCAATGTTCACCCACTTTGCCAAATGCCAACCATGCCATGCTATGTATCTGAATGACAAGGAAAACTCAGGAACATGACCTGCAGAAGTAAAGGAAGGAGGCAATAACATTAGGGATGCTTTCCTTCTCCCTCCCCAGTTCCAGGCATGGTGGAATCATTTCTTTGCCTGGGGAATTTTCTAGACATATCCTCTCTGTTCAGCAATGCTTCCTAGGAGCTTGAGGAATCCTTGAAGACTAGGAAGGTTGAGGTGGGAAATCCAGAGATAGAGAACTCCCAACAAATGGCTGGTGTAGCTTCCATCCAATTTTGAAGGCGTTCTCCAAGTGCTGAACCTACCCATGAAAACTGGCGATATAGGCTGCATCCGCACTGCAGAAGTAATCCAGTTTGGTACCACTTGAACTGCCATGTCTCCATGATATGGGATCCTGGGACTTGTCGCTTGTTGTGGCACCAGAGCTCTCTGACAGAAAAGGTTAAATAACTCATAAAGCTACAAATTCCAGAATTCCGTAGCATTGAGCCATGGCAGTTAAAGTGGTGTCAAACTGCATTATTTCTGTAGTGCAGATGCAACTTAAACCCAGGGTGGATTCACTGCCACATTGATCTGGGAGCCACTAGTTTCCACTGCCAACACACGGCCACCCAGCTTCTCTAAGACGTCCAGGTACATAGACAGTGGATTTTGTAGTCCAGGAATGTCTACTCTGGCAGCGGCATTTCAGAGTCTCCTGCAGATCATAGAATCATAGCGTTGGAAGAGACTACAAGGGCCATCCAGTCCAACCCCCTGTCATGCATAAGTAACTTTTGTTACTTATAAGAAACTTATAAGTAACAGATTACTTATAAGTAACAGATCTGTTACTTATAAGTAACAGATAAGTAACTTTTGCCAAGTCTGGAGACCCATTCCTTCAAGCAGAGGTCACCTTCCAAATGGGGCTGTCTTCTAGATGGAATTATTGAGAAATCATATATACTAAGCATTAATATTTTCATGCTTGGGAAGTCAAGTATAGTTTGTGCTAGTTGTGAGGTTGTGTTGAAGACGTAAATAGTTTTAGTTTTGTATAAGGGGAGGGAGTGGGTAGGATGGGGGGCTTGGGGGTAACGTAGTTTAGCGCAGTTTAGGTTATGTTGCTTTTTGTAGCTTAGTGTAGGATTGTGTTATATGTGTTACTGTGCAGTTTTTCTTTTACGTTATTTGTGTCCTATCTTTTGAAAAAACATTTAATTAATAAAAGATAGAAACCCCAACAAATGAGCACTGTCTTCTGGCATTCTTTTAAAGAGAGGACTGTCCTCTATAAAGGAGGCCATGACACCATGCTGCAAAATACTTTCCTGATCTACTTGCAAATTCTGCAATTGCCAATTTTATTTACATGGCAGCGCAGCAGAGGTTGGATGCCAGCAGGCAACCCATTCTCCATCAGATTCCAGAACACAGATAGGACTTGTTATATTTAAACCTTTAATGCCACTCTGTGCAAATAACAAAGCAAATGAGGTGTTATACGAAGCGGGTAGGAGGGGAGAGGATTTATTTTCTGGACTCAGAAAGCCACCCCTAGCCAGTGCCGGCGATCTGAATTATGGATATCTTTTACTAAAAGCAGGATTCGGGCCGAAGCAGTGAGCCACCGAGAAAACTGTTATTGCTCCAGAAATGATCCAACCTCTCCCTCCCCAATCTTATTGGTATTTGATATTCTGCCGAGACGTACCCATTTCCTTAAGGTAAGGGTGCAAATGCACTGCCTCTAATTCAGTTACAGAGAGATCTGTGAAAACCCTTTGAACCTCAGGGAGATAACTATTCCTCCGTACATTTAATTTTGTCTGTAGGCCAGCTCCACACATTTCAAAACTTCTCCACACTTCAGCATGGAGCAATAGGTTCCACCAGAAGGGCACCCTGCAAAATGTGGATTTTCTTTTTAAAATAAAGAAACTCCTAGGATGGCACTATTAAAGTGGGGTGCCATTAGGGCAGGAGTGGGCACCCTCCAAGGATCAGAGGCTATACCATGTTGCCGTGGCCATTTGGCCATGTTTCATAGCTCCTATCCATAGTCATACAGAGAGATGTAGTTTGCCAGATAGCCTAGGAAAAAGTTCTCTTAGGGAATAAAATAAAATTCTCAGACTTCCCCAGCCATAAGTGACCATAGTGTTTGAGGGATTCTCAGGTCTGTCTGTCGGTCATCTGATCTAAGGAACCTTTTGCAAGTTCTGGTCTACCTTAAAGAGATGTTAATAATAATAATAATAATAATAATAAAATTTATTTATATCCCGCCCTTTGGGAAATCCAATCCGGGCGGCTCACAGTAAAATCATACATAAAACCAAAAACATTTCCCTCCCCCCCTTAAAACAGTATTAAATCAATAAGATTAAAATCACAATCCAAAAATTTAAAAACATGATACAAAGAGATAACATTGGCCCATAGCAATATTCTTCATTCCATCAGTTCTCTGTGTCATGCTTTTAACCCTGTGTAAATCGGCATTTCATGGTGAATCTTCCAGGCAAAGTTAAAACCCATAATGAAACTTATGCTATAATTAGAAACCAAGAAAAGAGAATGATAGAGAGATGGAGAAGGAAAGAACAAAGGAAAGGAAAGGAAGGGAAAGGGGGGAAATGGAAAGCAATAGAAGGAAGAAAGACTGGATAAAGAATAGTTATGTAAATAGTCATGTGAATTAAATGGAGGGCAACCCTTTTCCATGGAAGACTAATCCAATTCTGGGCAAAGTACAGAGTTGGGTGTTATATTTAAAACCCTACGTGGTTTGGGTCCATGTTACCCATAGGACTGTCTTCTTCCATACAATCCACCCCATATTATTTTTAAAGACTATAACTTACAGCGACTCTTTATATACTCTTTTAACTGATATCACATTACGTCATCTGCTGCTGTTGCTCACCTTGATCCATTATGATGAAGATACTTTAATTCTAGGTGTAACTAGTCTTTTAAAACACACACACACACACACACACACACACTACTTAGTGCATGCCCCAAGTAAAAGCATAGCTATTCTTTCTGCACAATGGGAACATCAAGGGAAAAATCGGAGGAACTGAAAGTCCTTCACCTCAAGTCTGCAAAAATCTGCAAGGTTTACTTGGAAGAGATTGCAAATACTCAATTAAATCCTCAGGCAACAAGGATGTGAGCAGCAAGAAGGATGCTGTTGACAAGAGAGATCATGTTGTTGCTGTTGCTTGCCTTAAGGTTTTTTCCTAATTTATGGAAATAGACAATCAGGGAAGATTTCCTGTATAATAAAACAATGCATACGGTATACAACTAAATTTAGTAAAAAAACCCCAATTTGTTTTGTACAAAATGGGAAAAAAATCAACAGGTTACGATGACTTTCCGAGAGTCTTTCTAAGAGTTGAGAGTGGAAGAAGAGAATTTGCTGTGTCTATTAGTGTAGCGTAGTGGTTTGAGTGTTAGACTATGATCCTGAATATCCGAGTTCGATTCCGGTTTGGCCATGAAACCCACTGGATGACCTTGAGCAAGTCATACTCTCTCAGCCTCAGAGGATGGCAATGGCAAACCCCCTCTGAAGAAACTTGTTAAGAAAACCCCATGATAGGCTCACCTTAGAGTCACCATAAGTCAGAAACAACTTGACGGCACACGACAAAAAATCTCCGCGATGAAGGTGAAATTCTGACTACTGCAATTGAAAAATTAAGGCTAGGATTCTGTTGGTAAAATCCATCAGCAAAGATGGTGGTGACAAGCCAGCTTGGCATAGTGGTTTGAGCACAGGACTAGGTTGCTGGAAACCAGGGTTCGAATCCCTGCTCAACTATGGAAACCCACTGGGTGACCTTGGGCATGTCCTATTCTCTCAGCTTCTGAGGAACGCAATTACAATTGCTCCTCTGTCCTTGCGGACTTGAAGTCCACAGTTTTGCATATTCATGGAGGGGCGACCTCCATTGAAATCAATGGGCCGTGCGTCCATGGGAGCATACCCCATTCAAGCCTATGGGGCTTGAATATTGGCATGTCTCCATTTTTGTGGTGTGGGAATGGATCCCCCACAAAATGGTGGGCCAACTGTACATACTTCCCTGAATAAATTACAGACTTCCTCTGAATAATGGTCTGAGTGTTGGACTAGGGTTCAAATCCCCAGGGAAAATCACACTGTCTCAGCCTCAAATGAGGAGAATGGCAAACCTCCTCTGAAGAAAGCTGGCCAAGGAAATCCTACAGTAAAGTCGCTGTAAGTTAAAGTTGACTTGAAGGCACATAACAACAAAGTATTCTCCTTCAAGCAAGTATGAATACTTACTAGTAAAAGTATGCGTTTGAATACTTACTAAGGAGTGGCTCCTTTCACATCTCTCACATTCTTTTCACCAGATTGTGGCTTCTTTTGCATTCTCTTTTGTGGCTTCTTTTGCATTCTCTAAAAGGATGGTGAGACCTTTTGCCCATTATTTGTTTTCCTGCTGAAAAATGGTTTTCCCAGAAGTTGGAAAAAACCCAACCCCAATTTGGAAGAATAACACAGGCTGCATCTGCATTGCAGAAATAATGCAGTTTGGCACTGCTTTAACTTGCCGTGGCCCAGTGCTATGGAATTCTGGAATTTGTAGTTTGCCGAGATGCTTAGCCTTCTCTGCCAGAGAGCTCTGGTACCACCTCAAACTACAAATCCCAGTTTTCCATAGCATTGAGCCATGACAGTTAAAGCAGTATCAAACTGCATTATCCCTGCAAAGCAGATGCAGCCACTGCAGCGACAATTTTGTACTTTCTGCCTGGTATTCACACATCCCAATGCAGTCTGCAAAATTATTCTGCGCAAAAATGCACATGTTTTTCTGCACGACAATTGTGCCAGATCCAACTACAAATTCCCAGAAGTCCACAGCATGGAGCCAGGGCAGTTAAAGTGGTGTCAAACTGCATTATTTCCATAAGGCAGATGCCGTCATCGTAGTGACGATTTTGTAGATTTTGCCCAATGTATTCTGTGAAATTATTCTGTACAAAAATGCACATGTTTTCCTGCATGACAATTGAGGAGTTTTGCACGCACACCCCTCCACAGTTTCCAGATAGCCATGTGTGTTTTTGTGCAAGATTGTTATAGTAAGCTACCTTGGGAGCTTTTTGCTATAGGGCAGTGTATTTAATATTTATTTATTTAATATTTTAAAAAATAAACACAAAATCCAGCAATCTTTTACAACCAAAGTTTTACAAATAATTTTGTACAACCCCCCCTGCAATGTTTTATACACACACACACACACACACACACACACTACAGAAATAGCCACAGGTTTTGGGTTGTGCAAGATGGCTGTTTTCTACATAAGGCCTTCGTTGTGTAAGATTTGTGTTGTGGAAGGTTCCTTCTTTGTGTGTCGAAAACAACACTCTTCACTAAAAGATGCATGGCTGTCTGTAAACAGTGTCCGTGTTCAAAAACCATGATTCCCATACAGAAAGAAGAAAATAACAATTCCCTGCAGAACAATTTCCCAAAAGATGTCTGTGCAGTTGAAAACTACAAATCCTTATTGACAACTGCACAAAATTTCCTCTGCAATGTGGAGATTATTCATCTTTACTCATGAGGATGAACGAGCCAAACATTAACATACAGGGTGATTGAAAAAGAATGGTGAAAAGCCGAATAAGAACATAAGATTTTTGTGGGTTTTTCAGGCTCTGTGGCCGTCCGTGTTCCAGAAGAGTATATTCCTGACATTTTTCCAGCATCTGTGGCTGGCGTCTTCAGAGAACAAGAACAGCTTTACGTTTGCACCATTCTTTTTGAATCATCCAGTGGAATCCTTATATCCTAAAATTGGCAGAGACCCCAAGGGCCATCCAGTCCAACCCCATCCTGCCATGCAGGAACTCTCAATCAAAGCATCTCCAACAGATGGCCATCCAGCCTCTCTTTAAAAAACTCCAAAGAAGGAGACTCCACCAGACTCCAAGGGATCGTATTCCACTACTGAACAGCTCTTATCATCAGGATGTTGTTCCTAATGTTTAGGAGGGGATGTCTTTTCCTGTAGTTTGCATCCCTTGCTCCATGTCCTAGGGCTTGTCTACACTAAGGATATACACAGGACTCATCCCGGTCCCAGGGCAATCTGTCCAGATGACTTAAGGCCACTTCTGCAGCAAATCCTCTGTTTTAAGCCATTAATCTGAGCAGCACAGGGAAAGGGATGGATCATCTTCAGAGCCATTGCTGCTGTCGCCTGACCGGCCAAGCTGTGAGAGCTTGAAAGGATGCCATATTGAGGATGGAGCAATCTTGTTTTCTGCTGCTCTGGAGAATTGGACACGGAGCAATGGATGCAAAGTACAGGAAAAGAGATTCCATCTCAACATTAGGAAGAATTTCCTGACAGTAAAAGCTGTTTGACAGTGAAATCAGTTGCCTTGGAGGGTGTTGGAGTCTCCTTTTTGGGAGGTCTTTAAGCAGAGGCCACCTGTCGGGGGTGCTTTGATTGTGAGTTCCTGCATGGCAGAATGGGACTGGACTGGATGGCCCTTGGGGTCTCTTCTAACTCTAGGATTTTGGGATTCTGCTGAGATCAGAATGGGACACCCCCCAAGTGATCAACAAGGAGGGGGCAGAGTGTATAAAGTTTTAAAGCACATTTTTAACTTTTTCGTTTTTGTCTTGTTTTAATCTTGTCATTAACCAACTTGGGTCCCATGCCAGACGAAGGTGGTATATACATAAAACTAAAAAAGGAAGAAAAGAAGGAAGGAAGGAAGGAAGGAAGGAAGGAAGGAAGGAAGGAAATGGTCTTTTCATCAGTTTTATAGTCAGGCTGGATTGTTGCAAAAGCAAAATAAGCAGAAACTGGGGAGTAACTAACTGGCAGAAGAAACTAGAGACATGCCTCAAGATGCTCAAAAGATGGTTGTTTTATTAGTTTAAAAAAAAGCCACTATTAGTTGAAAAAAGTCTTTTTACTCTCTATTGCAAAGAACAAACCAACCAGTATCATAGTACCATATGCAACCCTGCCATTGTTCCCATGCTGACTTCATTACAGTTCAAGACATTCTGGAGGCTCAATATGACAAGACTGTTTGGGTTCAGGGCATCTTCTGCCTCATCTTCTCACAGATTTGTATGCCTTGAGCATCTTTCCTTCCTCCATTTATCAAGCCGTGTTCCCCTTCTACCTCTCGGCTCCTTCCTTAAAGTCGTTTCTTCCTCAGTGCGGATCATTGCCGATCCATCCCTTAGTTTTCCTTCTTTACAAACACATATATCTCTTCCACCCAGATCAGCACCATCTCAGTCTGATTTGTGTGCAACTCCGGATTGTGAGCTTGAATCAGGCTCTCCTCAGGTGAAACCACAGATGGAGGGATTTGCAGAAAGGTTAAAACCTTTCAATAGCTAGAATGAAATTTCTTAGGAACAGGGTTCAGGAAACTGCATCGCTGACCTTCAGAGCTGCAGCGTTCCACTCTGAGAAAACACCTGTCAAATCCCTAATATATATATATATATATATATATATATATATATATATATATGGAAGGGAATTAAAGTTCTTTCTCTCACTAAAGTAACTGTGAGCTATCCATTCAGAGAGTTGTGTTACTCTGGAATACAAGTATGCAAAGGAATCTTGTAGCAGATAATCTACTATTTGCATGCAAAGCGATCTTGTAGCTATCAGTCTCAAAGGTGCTATAATATCCCTTTGCATAGTGAACTGTTGGGGGCCAGCATGGTTGGAGCGTTGGACTAGGGTTCGAATCCTGGCTCAGCTGTGAAAACTGACTGGCCTTGGACAACTCACACTCTCTCAGCCTCAGGGGAAGACAATAGCATCTCCTTCACCCCTGAAGAGACCTTGCTAAGAAAACCCCATGATAGGTTTGTCTTAGGGTCATCATGTCAGAAATGACATGAAAGGTACATAACAACAACAATAACAACAAGAAGAATCATTATACAGAAGTTAAGATACATCCATCAGTAAATAATCCAGATCTCCCTTTGGATGCTATCTACCTCACTTTTGGTCAGACCCAGTGCAAGGTTTTAGAACTCAAAAGTCTGTGTGCTCTTTCCAAACTGGGAAACGCAGTCTTGTGTGCTTCTTGCTCTCACACAAAACACCTTGCACATCACTTATACATGCCACGGAGGATTTTGCTAAATTAACTATGTGATCCTAGACATATTTACTCACAAGTAAAGCCCAATGAGACCTGCTCAGATGAGAGCATGCATCAGATATCATCAGGCTGAAAGTTTGCAAGTGAAAGAGAGATCATGTATACTTTCCCATCATACATGAGATCAAATGCACTGCAGAAATAAATGCTGTTTGACAGCACTTTAACTGCCATGGCTCAATGCTATGGAATCCTGGGATTTGTAGTTTGCTGCGGGACCAGAGCTCTCTGACAGAGCAGGCTAAATATCTCACAAAACTGCCAAATCTCAGGCTTCCATAGCATTGAGCCATGGCAGTTAAAGAGGTTTCATAGTGCATTCATTCTGTACTAGAGATTAAGCCAACGTCCAAACTTGGTTGACTGCTCCCTAGGGTCATTGGTCTCTTCAAATTAAAGAGTAAGGGTGGAAAGAATATTTGGAAAAATGGTTGAAAAATGTGTTCCTTGAGCGTCGAGAAAGTCTGGCGAGAAGAATCCTCGACAGACAAGAATCTTCGCAGCTTGAAGCTTATTCTATGCAAAATTCACCCACGGTGGTCATGCACAGAAACGGTGGTTTCTCTGCATAGAAAACAGCATTTTCCTGTGCATTCTCTTCTGCACAGAATATGCAGCCTATTTCCATGTGGAAAAGGCTGCCTTCTGCACAAAAGAGCCATGTGCAATTTTTGTGTGTGCAAAGAACAGGTATCACATACTTTGAATAGACTTCCTAAACTGCAGATTTTGAAGACTTTGCAGCAAGAGGAAAACTGCTAAATTGCTTATTGTTTCAAGAAGAAAATGAGTGAACACCTAGTCTCTTTTACACTATTAAGCAACTATTTCCTACTTACTAGGGTAGATAAGATATTTATTTATTTATAAATACAATAAATAAAAATAAGATAAGAGTCATAAAGCCGGGAGTTAAATCAGCTGGAAGACAGAATTGCGTGAAAAGTTTAGAAGAGAATCTAAACACTACAGTCGATGGGATCTCTTTTTCTAGGAGGCTGTTGTTTAAAAGGAAAGGGTGGCTTTCATTCAGCACTACTTTAGATGGGAAACAGATTGTTGTGCTTAGCTATTTTTTATTATTTAAAAAAGTCTGCTTCTTAGCAGTGCGCTCCCAACACACCAATGTGACAGCAAAGAAAGTTGCCTCACTGTGATCCAAAACACAGAACCAAAATACAAATTCAGATGTCGTTCCAAGAGTCCCTGGATTCCCTGGGCGTTTTCTTTTTTAAACTGTGGCATGAGTTGAAAGCTTTCTTTAAAAAGAATCACTTTTGCACATGTCCCAGAGGAGATCACCGATATGTCTGGATGAGATATCCTTCTCTAGACAGAGAATTCCAAAGGCGGAGAAATCACAGCTACATATTTTCATGCGCTGTCAAACTCTGATCAAACAGATTTTAAAAATACAATGCTCACATGGGACCTGTTTATTATCCGACTGTTTTGGGGAGGATCGCATCCCATGTGCTTTCAACAGACTGCAAACACACAAGCACAGATTCCTGCCATTGCCTCCAGCTAAAGCTCTTTGGTGGGTCTCAAAGAGAACTCCCCAAAAGCCAGCATCTCTTGTCTCTACAATTGTTGAGAAGGAGACAACGCTGAAGCAGATCTCTTGTTTTACTCTTAGGGAAGCACAGGAGCATCACTCCTGTGCCCACAACTTTTATAAACACAACATAATGCTGGCTTTCAACCCAAGAAAGAAAGGCCCAAAGTTCTCCAGTCCACCCACCGGAGCAACCTGAGAGCCAGAAGGTGCAAGAGATGGAGGGGACAGGTTAGCAAGCACCTGTGCTTGAAGGAGGATCAAATCTTTAGCAGGTTGCTACAGAGGGAAAACATGCAAGGCACCCTTCTTTGCTCAGGGATACACAACGGTGGTGGATACGTAGCAACTTTATCAACTGGGCAACAGTAGGAAGATGGTTTTGATCACTCTCTCATTTCCTCTGGGTCTCAGATCAGATGTAGAAGTGAAGGACAAATCACATTCCTTTGGGAAGACATTGGTGGGGACCACTATACACAGTAGTGATGCATGGTGTTGGTTGTCATCGTGCTAATATATTAACTTGAACTGCTAGTTTTTCCTTCTGGGTCTTGTGGCCAGCATGGTGTAGTGGTTTAAGCATTGGACTATGACTCTGGAGACCAGGTTTCAAATCCATGCTCAGCCATGGAAACCCACTGAGTGGCCCTGGGCAAGTCACAGTCTCTCAGCCTCAGAGGCAATGGCAAGCCCCTCTGAAAAAACTCGTCAAGAAAATCTCATGATAGGTTCACTTTGGGATCACCATAAGTCGGAAACAACTTGTAGGCACACAAACACAACTTGTTTAAAACTTCTCGGGGGGGGGTAGCATTCAGAGGCATAGCCATGTTAGTCTGCAACACTAATGTGCAAAGGGAATTTGTAGTACCTTTGAGACTAACTGAGCAAAAGATTCAAAGATAGAGCCATGTTAGTCTGGAAAATCAGTTATGCAAAGAGATCTTGGAGCACCTTTGAGACTAACTAAAAGAAAGGAAGTTGGTACAAAGATGTTGTTGCAAGCTGTTGGTCTACATGCATGCATGAGGAAGTAGACCAAGTCTATGAAAGCTTGCTGCAACATCTTTTGCTCAGTTAGTCTCAAAGGTGCTACAAGATCCCTTTGCATACTGATCTCTCTAAGGTTGTGGATTCTCTCTCCCAACGGCTCCCCAGTGTTATTGCCTTTGGTTGCTTTAAAGAAACCATTGACTTCAGAAAGTATAGCTGGGACTATGGGGCATTGTACATGTGCTCTGAGCTACATCTTGTCTGCGGCATTTTACAGTCCCATTAATGTTTGCTCAGTACAGAGTTTCGTGGGACCGAATGGAGCTTTTTCTGAAGAGATGGCACTCCCTCAGCCCAAACCCTGTGCCAGCTGATTTAGGAGCTAAGTCCCATGGCATTCAGCTGGGTTTGCTCCCTAACGCAGGTGTTTATGGTGGCAACCTCAGCGTCAAACTCTTCCAGGAATCCAGCACTGATCCGATTCACTGAGTATTTGTGAAGATGGATCACAAAGTCCCCTTTTTATATGTTACAGATGCTGAACTCAATGACGGACGGCAACTTTCTTAAAAGGGAACCCTTTATGGCTGACAGAACTCAAACTCCCAAATACTCATTTGATAGTCTGGCTTATTTGCAACACATTTCGACAGGGATGCTGGGGAAAACCTGGAAATTAAAACTGTTCAGAATGTATAATGTTGCTTCCATAGGTGGAAAGATCATGCCACTGCGGATCATTGTTCTTGGGAAGGCGCATGATGCTTGAAAGCCAGAGCAAACAGGCAATGTCCCCCCCCCCAAGTCCAGAATTAGCTCCAAGATCTCATTAAATTACTGGATTTTAAAGGAATTTTATAACCGATTGCACTCAGATTAACTAGAAATCTGGATTCCACGGGAAGTCCAGGTTCGGTCGTGACTTTTCAAGTTGTTCCTCACTCACAGTGTGGAGGTTGCGGCTTTACGTACTTCGGATAAGAGGCAAAGCAACATGTTTCCAGCACCATCTCTCCTGCTAAAACAACTTCATCCAAAACGTACAAACTTTAGGGTTACACCAGATCCTTCGCCAGTCAGAATGGAGGGGGGAAATAGTTGCAAGGATGAAGAGCTAAGGTGAAAAAGTCATCATAATGAGTAATCTCTTCACTAAGGCGAGTTGGATAGATAGATAGACAGATAGATAGACCATGGACATTTATGGTAACCTGGAGGAAAAATATTTTGGATATGTCAACTGTGGAGCTCACCATCTTTTGAGGGACATGCCTAAATATCAGCCCACAGAAATATGTATATCGCAGTGTTTAGTTTTCTTTCCCTTTTAAAATGTCAACACCAAATCTTGACAGCGCTGCCACCTCTCGGGTTGTAGGAAAGGATTGCTCAAGGAGCATAGAATGACAGTCAGAAAGAGACAAGAAAATAAAGCTGGGCAACTCACCAGGGCGTAGACGGAACTCAGCACCGAGCAGCAAACCATCAGCCCCAAAGTGTGAGAGACCAGGTAGGATCCCATAGCCAAGGTGAGCATCCAAAGGGACTCTCTCTCTCTCTCTCTCTCTCTTGGCAAGCTGGCCCAAGGCTCCCAGAAGTAATCCTGTGGCCCCTTTGGAGGGGGTCCTGAGGGCACCCCCAGGCCTTGGAGAAGAAAGAGGGGGACCAGGGGAAGGAACTAGAAGGCCAGGGTGCCCAGATCTTTGGCCCGCTTCCTCATGGCGGGGGAGAGTTTGGACAGTTTGGCATCAGCAGCCCCAAAGGAGAAGGGCAAGAGGAGAAGGTCCATGAGGCAAGGAGTCCCTTGGGAGTCCCCCCAAAAGGAGAGGCAGCCTCAGAGGCTTCAGGCGGCGGCA
>CM034710.1:126356349-126369936 GCA_020142125.1 Phrynosoma platyrhinos | reverse complement strand
TCCCAGATCCAGGATTGAATCTGGAAGAGATAAGACGGCTTAATTTAACAAGTGATAAGATGCCCTGACTGGTGTCTAGGGATGTAATTGGCTAACTTTGTTCTTGAAGGAAGTGATGCATAATTTGAGCAATTTTCTTCCTGCTGCAAGAAAGACTTGGAAAGCCATGCCATTTTCAAATTATTCTACGCTTGAATTTTTTCTGTGCAAAATTCACACATGGAGGGATTTCCCCCACCTCGAAAACCCAGAATTTTCTGCACAGTAAACAACATTTTGTAAACAGAAAATAATATTTTGGTGAAGAAATATTTCTGCATGGTAGGGGGCAAAAAAATCACCCCAAAATGCTAACAAAAGTTTTTGGAAAAAAAATGGTGATAGGTTTTGGACGGTTGGTACAGGGTTTCAGGGGCCACAGAAGAAAATTCCAAGGGCAACACTTCCTCCATCTCAGTTTAAATGGAAGAGGAATGGAATAATGTGTGGCAGTAGAAGAGGTATGTAGCAGTTGGTTAGGAATTATGGAAGTTCTAGTCCAACTTGGAAAGGACACTAAATTGTGGTAGGACAGTATGAATGTGAGCGTGGTGTAGTGGTTCAAGTGTTGGACTACAACTCTGGAGACTAGGGTTTGATTCCCTACTCAGCCATGAAACTGTCACATGCTCTCAGCTTCCAGGAAAGTCAATGGAAAACCTGCTCTGAATAAATCTTGCCAAGAAACCCCCATGATAGGTTTGCCTTAGGGTTGCCATAAGTTGGAAATGAACTCAAAGCACACAACAGGAACAGCATGCACACTTGCAAAAAGTAAGCTTTTTAGGGGGGAGTAGAATGCAGACAGAGACTTTCAATAAACAAAAAGAAAGAGAAAAAAGGATGGATGACAAAAAAACACAACAAGCAATAAAGAAAAGAAGATAGGAAAAACAAAAGGGAGATAGGAACAAACTAAGAATTATGAATGCAACAGTACAACGGCTTGTGCAGAAAGATAAAGAAAATTATGACAATGACCAATGCAGGGAAATAGAAGACACCAACAAAAAGGGAAGAACATGAGATCTATTTCACAAGATCTGAGAAATCAAAGGAAAATTCAAACCAAGGATCGGGATGCTCTATGACAATAAAAATAACATAATTCAAGACCAGAAAAGAATAAAAAGACGTTGGATGCAATACACAGAAGAATTATACAAAAGAGATGACAAAATGAAGGATACATGGAACAAAGAGCCATATGAAGATGAACCTCAAATTCTAAAAAGCAAGATGGAAACTGCAATAAGAGAAATATCAAAAAACAAATCAATAGGAACAGATGATATTCCAATAGAACTGTTGCATTCTACATTGAGATAGTGCTAACCAACATATGTCAATAGATATGGAAAACAAAATGATGGCCAACAGATTGGAAGTGATCAATATATATCTCCATCCACAAAAAGGGAGACACAAGAGACTGCAGCAACTATAGAACCATAGCACTGATCTCCCATGCAAGCAAAATCATGCTCACAATTCTGCAACGTAGACTCCAACCATACATGGAGAGAGAGATCTCAGAAGTCCAAGCAGGGTTCAGGAAAGGAAGAGGCACCAGGGATCACATTGCAAATATACTCTGGCTAATGGAGGGTAGCAGGGAGCGCCAAACGAAAATCAGCATGTGCGTTATAGACTGTATCAAAACCATTGACTGCATAGATCATGAAAGGTTATGGAATGTCCTTAAAGACATGATGGAAGTGCCAAGACATCTGATAGTCCTGATGAGGAATCTGTCCTCAGGACAAGAGGCTACTGTCAGAACAGAAGATGGAGAAACAGAATGGTTCCCAATTGGCAAAGAGGTCAGACAAGGCTGTATCCTTTCACCCGATCTGTTCAACTTGTATGCAGAACATATTATAAGAAAAGCAGACTTGGACACAGAAGAAGGAGGAAGGAATATCAGCAATCTGAGATATGCAGATGGCATCATAATACTAGTAGGAAACCTCACAGACCTGGAACACCTCCTAAGGAAGATCAAGGAAGAAAGTGCACAAAGAAAACAAAAATATCGAAATAGTAAACGAATTCCCGTACCCTATTCCCTGATCAGATATACCTTGCTAGGTTTGTCTTGCTGTTTGTTGCAAGATCATTATTATCAGCCTCTTATTTTTCTGAAGCACCACAAAAGAAGATCATAAGGTTAAGATGAAAACTATGATTTAGAAAAACATTTTCTTCAGCACTAGTGAGAAATACTCTTCCATACATAGATGGTGCTTTTAGCATTTTCTGTATTTATTTGACCTGAACTGTTGTTTGCATCAAGAAAGCTTATTCTTTGAAATGAGCGTACCACTTAGTAATCAAAACATGTATACATTTTCCTTTATTAATACTGTTAATATTTTTGACTTCATGAAATACTTTCTTGTGCTTTCTTCACTCACTCTACACAAAGATTGGTTTTTTTGTTTGGAAATTTATGTTGTATGATAATATAAATAAAGAATACACACACACATATAAAGCAAATTAAGATTTAAAAAACCCTGAGTTCACAAATCGGACATCCTCTGAGCTACAGATGGTTGCATGACTTTATTTGTGTTGTGATGGGTCAGATGCAAGATAACTCCCTCCGAGTAGCGATTGTGCTCTTTTTTGCTGTCAAAAAATGTCAGGATTTTTTTAAAAAAATACCACTTTAAAAGGGGAACAAAAGGGAAATGTTCTTCTTTGAGCAGCATAAAGTAGAGGCATAGCATGTAATGTGCAGAGAATAAAAATCCAGTCCTCAACACCGATGAAGGTGGAGCCGAGATGTCAAGTTTCATTTGAGTGTTTCAGCTTTAAAGGAAGGGGAAGATGGACTTGAAGAATTTCACAAGGCAACGAGGAAATTGACAAGGAAGACAAAGGCAAGCACTGGCAATAGGAAGGAGGGAATGTGGGACGGCGTGTGTTGATGTGACATGAAAACATACACAAGCAACCAAAGAGGTTGACACTCTAAGGGTTAGAGCATGAACTTCATCTAATTTTAAGCAGAGGCTGGATGGCCATCTGTCGGGGATGCTTTGATTGGGAGTTCCTGCATGGCAGAATGGGGTTGGAGTGGATGGCCCTTGGGGTCTCTTCCAACTCTATGATTCTATGATTCTATGATTTTAATTCAATGTGGATTCAATCGCCTGCTCAGAAAAGTGTTCATTGGAATCACACAGTATAGTGCACCTGTCGCGACCACTACCATTAATTTGATGTCAAGTCACATTTGATTTATGGTGACCCTATACTGTAGGCCATATTTCAGAGGAAGGAAATGGCAAAACCATCTCGGCTAAGAAAACCCTATGAAACTGATGGGGTCACGGTCAGTCTGAAGGCACGTAAACACACAAGGTCTAATCTTGGTCCCTTTCCTCCAAATGTTGCAGCTGGAGCTTGTAGAATATGATGAAAAGGTGGCTTTTTGGACTGCCACTCCCAGAATACCCCAGCCAGAATAGCTGGTTGGGGGATTCTGGGAGTGGCAGTCCAAAAAGAAGAACCTTCCCTAAGCCCAGAAGAACTGCCAATGTATACCAGGTGTGGGAGGCCATCATTCAGAGGAAGGAACTGGCAAAACCACCTCCTTGGTGGTTTCCAGATCTTTCACCATTTTGATGGCTCTCCTCTGGACATGCTCCAGCTTCTCCACATCCTTCTTGAATTATGGTGCCCAGAACTGGAGACAGGATTATGCCAGGTGAGGCCTGACCAAAGCAGAATACTTCCCTTGATCTAGTCTTTCCCCTTCTATTGATGCAGTCTAAAATTGCATTGGCTTTTGTTGCTGCTACATCACACTGTCAACTCATATTTGGCCTGTAGTCCACTGAGGGTCAAAACACACTGCAGAAATAATCCACTTTGACACCTCTTTAACTGCCCTGGCTCAATGCTAGGGCATTCTGGGAACTGTTGCTTTATGAGACATTTTGCCTTCTCTACTAGAGAGCTCTGGTGCCACTACAAATTACAGTTCCCAGGATTCCCTAGCACTGAGCCCGAGCAGTTAAAGCAGTCTCAAAGTGGATTATTTCTGCAGTGTGTTTTGGTCCTCAGACTCCTAGATCCTGTTCACATGTTCTCTTGTCAACATGGGAACACTTCTAACCTTCTAGGTTTTTAGTCTTAAGAACCGCAGCCACATTGTGATCGTTTTTAAATTATTGTTGTATTTTATTGTATGTTTTAATTTATAATTGATTTAATAATTTTTTTAGGGGGAGGGAATTAGATTTTACAGTTGTATGTATATTTTATTCTTGTTAGCAGCCCCAATTGATCTCAAAGGGGCGGGATATAAATAAACTTTATTATTATTATTATTATTATTATTATTAACTTTGCCAGTCAAAGGTGGTTCAATTCTAGGAAGGCCATAAAACTGAGTTGATCTTTCTCAGCAATCAGCTCAACTCTCTCAATCGTTTCTCTTGGATCCTGTGTCTGTGGAGCAATGAACCTGCTCTGGGGAGTTTTCAAAGGAGCTATCCAAAGTGCTGAACATACATACTTTAAAATTTAGACCAAACCCCAGAACGGATTCACTGTCCTATTGACTTGGGAGTCTTCAGGTGTTGTTGCTTGTTTCCCGCTTCATCCATCAGACATAATCCCGAATCACTTCTGTATACAGCCAGAATAAAGATAAAAGGTATAATAAATAAATAATAAAGATAAAAGTATAAATACGGTTTGGCTGGGCGAAGTCCTGTAGAAATGAATGCTAATAAAGAGATAGGAGGAAAACTTTGGCCTGCCTTTTGAAAGTTGGTGATTTATGGTTGTGTGTGGGGTGTGTGTATGTGTGTGTTGAATGGCTCACTATTTGCCCTTGAGTGCAAAGTAATTCGTGATGACTAATGAACCAAATGACCCAGCAACTGGTGGTAGGAAAAAACGGTGGGCCCTTGGAAAACAATGAAGACTTGCCCCACCGTGAAAAACAGAAGCAGAGCCAGCGCTAGAGAAGGAGACGTGCAAAGTGGGGCCCCCTAAAGCTGTTTCTATGGCCCTCCGCCCCTGCTATTAGCCCTACAAAGGGTGAATTGCTTCTCCTGGGAACAACTAGGCGTGGAAACTTTCCTTTGCCAGTGTGTGGATGATGGGTGTTGTAGTGATGCTCTTAGACACCCAGCAGAGTCTGCAGAACAACTACACTACAACACCCATCATCCACACACTGACATCCTTTCCTACACATCCTCCTAGCCAGCCACATCTGCTGAAATGCCCTCTCCTATACAACCATTGAAGATACAGGATTGTATCTCTGTCCATGGAGTTTATCACACGGAGGCAACTAGCTTAAATCCCGTGCAGAAACAGGTTTTAAAAATCTGACACCCGCCCCCCCTGCAAAAGCGAGTGGTTTTTCAGACATATTCGTGTAAAGGAGCAATAACGTGACATTAACTCGAATAGAAAGTCACCAAAACCCACTCATTTTTACTTTCAGAAGTTCCCAAAAGTAAAAAGGAGCAGGTTTTGTTGGCTTTCCATTCAGGTTATTATCATGTTATTTCTCTTTCACGCAAACGTTGTCTGAAAAACAATCTGCAATTGCGGGTTTTGTCTACTTTCTGTTTGGGTTAACCCCGAACATCATGTGAAAAACAACCTGCAAAAGCAGGTTGTTTTCACTTTAAATCTGGTTTCTGCACAGGATTTGTCCCATGTAATAAACTCCCGTGTTAGGAGCAGAATTATGGAGTCATAGAAGCATAGGCTCTCAGAGCAAGAAGGGACCAAGGGCCATTTAACTCAACCAAATGCCTCTGAGGAATATGCAACTGAAACATTCCTGAGAAATGGCCATCCAACCTTTGTTTAAAGACCTCCAAAGAAAGAGAGTCCATCACCCTCTAAGGTAGTACATTCTGTTGTTGAGCAACTCTTATAATAAAGCAGTTCTCCCTAATGTTTAGGTGGCATCTCCTTTCCTGTAGCTTGAATCCATTGGTTGGTGTTCTAGTCTCTGGAGCAGCAGAAAACAAGCTTGTGCCATCTTCTACATGGCACCCCTTCAGCTATTTAAAGGTAACTATCATGACAACTCTCAGTCTTCTGTTCTCCAAGCTAAACCTACCCAGCTTCCTGAGTCGTTCCTCATGAGACTTTTGCCCATCTTGAGAGCCCTTCTCTGGATGTGTTCCAGCTTGTTGATATCCTTCTTGAATTGTGGGCACCAGAAGGTTGGCGTAGCACAACCACCATACAGCAGGCCCTTGGTAATGTACAGTTACTCTATGCAAGCATGATCTTGGTCAGGGGTAGGCAACCTTTCCCCTTTAAGGGTCGAGGGACTTCAGCTCCCAGAATCCCAGGAGCTATTGGCCAACATGGGACTATTGGCCAACATGGCTGAGGCTTCTGGGAGCTGAAGTCCCTCGGCCCTTAAAGGGGAAAGGTTGCCTACCCCTGATCTTGGTTTTTGGCCAATGTTGAGCTTGCATATCATTTTCATTCCAGGTCAAGGAGGCTACTTCAGAATGGCTCCTTCACCTTGTTGTTGTTGTTGTGTTGTTGAAACACAGTGTTGTGTAGCAGTTTGAGTGTTGAACCATGACTCTGGAGAGCAAAGTTCAAATCCCAGCTTGGCCATAAAACCAACTGGGTGACTTTGGGCAAGTCACACTCTCCCAAGGGAAGCCAATGGCAAACCTCCTCTGAACAAATCTTGCCAACAAAACCCCATGATAGATTTTCCTTTGGGTCACCCTAGGCTGGAAACAACTTGAAGGCACACAGCAATAAACAACAGGGTCACCCTAAGTCAGAAATGACTTGAAAGCCCACAAGAACGCTCTTTGAGTAGTTTCCAACTTATGGCGACCCTAAGGCGATCCTACTACAGGGTTTTTTTGGCAAGATTTGTTCAGAGGCGGCTTGGGGAGCTGACTTATTTTTTCCTCCACAAGGATCAGAAAGGTCTCCTGAGGTCAGCGGTTCGTGAATTTTGTCCCTCCAGATGTTTTGGATCTCAGCTCCTAGAATAGCTGACTGTTGGCCAAGCTGGCTGGCGCTCCAAAGGGCCAAAGGTTGTGAACTGCCCTAGAGGAAGGAGTACTGAGAGTGAGAAAGAACAACTGCCTTGGGAAGGGTTAATTCCTCCTCCCTTTCTCATGCGGGCAGCTGCTTTGCATTTGAAAAAATGCGGTTTGGGAAAAGTTATATGGAACTCCGTGTAATGTGTAATTTGGCTTGAATGAGAACAAGCTGTAACAGGGAACTGATTGTTTAGATGTGTCTTGCGACAAATGCAACACACTCACTCATTAAGAGAGACGTCTAAATTTAGACACCCTTTTTGCATTTCGAAAATTGCCAGTTTTGCTGTAGGATGACAAATTGTTGTGATTTTATTGTCTTCGATATTAAAGGAAATGCTGTCACTTTCCAACTTTTTCTACCTTCTGTCTCCAAAGCCCAATATTGTCACAACTGGAAACTGAATTTTTAGAATGCAAAAATGTAGATTTCAGCTTAGGCCAACTATTTTTCTCCTAGGGTTTCTTTTCCCCCCTATCTCCCTCCATTTAATACCAGCACTAAACACTAGCCCAGCAAACTTTTTAAATTCTCCTCAGGACAGGAAGGGATAAATGTGCCCCCGCTCGGTTGAAAGAAAGTAATGCAGCCCTGCCGTTCAGGGTCTGCAAAATCTAACATTTACAATTTGGCAAGATGGGGGCAAGCTATGGCAAGCTGTAGTTCAGGGATGAAGGATGTTTGTCCCTCCAGATGTTCTCACGTTTCTGCTCCTAAAAGCTCCATCCAGCATGACCAAAGGGAATTGTAGTCTAGGGGCTTGTCTACCTGGGGGATTTATTCCACATCCCATTCACACGATGCAGGGCCAAAATCTTGAATCCGGTCTGGATTGTCTTCAAGATGCCTGCACCTGATCTGGTGCTTCCTTACCCTAACCTCATTTAAATATAGTTATCCCTCCATATCCAAAATGCTTTATCCATGGATTCAACCATCCATGGCTTGAAAATATTTTTAAAATATAGTCATCCCTCCATTTCTGCAGGGGATCCGTTCTGGACCCCCTTGCAAAAATGGAAATTTGCAAATGGTGCGCACACCATTTTAACCCTCCCCCTTGCCGGACTGTGAAGGACCGAGACCGTGGACTCAGAATCCACAAAAATGGAAGGACACCTGTATATACATTCCAAAAAAGCAAACCTTTAATAAAGACATTTTATATAAGAGGCACCATTTTATTATACCACTCTTTTTAATGGGAGTTGAGCATCCACAGATTTTGGTATCCATGGGAAGTGCTGGAGCCAAGCCCCAGCAGACACCAAGGGCCCACAATAATTCACTTTTTGCTGCAGGTTTTCAGCTGTCTTTTCCCTTGTGGTCCTTTCAAGAAACCTGGTGCCACTGCTGTTGGCACAAGTCACTCTGAGGTCAGAACAAAGTGTCCAGTATTGATGGCATGGCTTATTCCGACCTCAGCAACAGCACCGGGTGATGGATATGGACCAGGGGTAGGCAACCTTTCCCCTTTAAGGGCCGAGGGACTTTAGCTCCCAGAAGCCTCAGCCATGTTAGCCAATAGTCCCATGTTGGCCAATAGCTCCTGGGATTCTGGGAGCTGAAGTCCCTTGGCCCTTAAAGGGGAAAGGTTGCCTACCCCTGATATGGACCATGTAGAAAGGCAGCCACCCTTCGTTCACTGCAAGAGTCTCAAAGACCACAGCCACAATGGTGTTACTAGAGGGGTGTGGGGGTGCGGACCACACCAGGTGACACCATAAGGGGGGTGACACCACTGCTCCCAAACATCTGCATTCAGACAGAAACAGGCCATAGCATTTGTGTGTATCTCTTTAAAATGCTGAAGAATGGTGTGAGTGAGGTGAGGCTCAGTGGGAGGAGAAAAGAGAGGCCTCAGTTGTTGTTTTTTAATTTTAAAAAAGGAATTTATAATTTTAAAGTTTAATTTTTAAATTTAATTTTTTTAAAAAATCTTTTAAAACATCACATATTATCAAATGTTCGCTTTAGCCACATGAAACTATGAACACCATCCCTCTACATTTGTGACTTTGACTTTTGCAGATTTGATTATTCACTATTTTATTAATATGTCCTCTCTAGGAATCTCTAGGTCCTGCAGCGCAACTCTATGGTCAACTTTAACCAAAAGTTACATTGAAGACTCTAGAAAATCCTAAAGAGAACACTCCACTAAGCATTTGTAGCTCCTCCAGCAAAATTCTTTAGTCAATTTCTGGCAGATATTGACCACAGAGTTGCACTGGAGGACCTAGAGATTCCTAGAGAGGTGTTCTCTCAGGTCAAAACATAGTGTTTCTGTTATTTGCGGTTTTTCCACATTCATGGGAGTCCCATGCCCCTAACCCCAGTGAGTGTGGAGGGACAAGTGTATATGTAAACAAATGTACGTATGATATTGCAATGCAAAGGTACAATTTTAATTTTGCTAGTTGTTTATGTCACAACAATTACCAGTGATAGGCGGGAGTTACGACTTATGAGTAACATGAGTACAAAAAGCATTACTAAGGCTTCTGTATGGGTGTGATATGAGAGGAGGCAATTGGGGTGGTGGGGACACCATGAGTTACCGCACTGCGTGACACCAACCCTAGTGATGCCACTGTCCAGCCGTGCGATCAGGGGGTCCCTCTGCCCTCAACTTTCATTGGTTGCAAATGCAAGCCCACCCCCAGGAGAAGTAGCGGCATGCCAGGCAGCCTGTTCATGGAGCTTCAGCAGGTACTGAAGTGGCAACCCTAGTTCTGGGGACAGGGGATGGGTCAGTTGTGCCAATGCAGTGTTGGTTCTGCTGGTCCGTGCAAACATTGCTGTGCCACTGCACCAGGTTTGGCACAGTGCATGCATATGCCATCTTGGCTAACCCAAGGCCATTTCCAAAGCCCAATGATTAGGATTGGTCTGGATTTACAGCCAGCGCAGATGAGTCCTCGGACGTTTGAGACCAGGGATCGAATCCCTGCTTGCCATGGAAACCTACTGGATGACCTTGGGCAGGGCACACTCTCTCCACCTCAGAGGAAGCCAAAGGCAAACCTAGAGTGAACAAATCTTGCCACGAAAATCTCATGATAGGGTTGCCGTAAGTCAGAAATGACTTGAAGGCACACAACACCAATTCCTTGGCTTGATGACCAAGAGACTACCTTGATATGAGGTAGGTACTTATAGAGGTGAGTAGGCAGAGATCCTCTCTCAAGAGGCAAGCGGTGTTGCATGGACTCTTGACTCTGAGAGTTTCCAGCTGAGCAACAAGAGTGTCTAGGGAAAAGGAAGACGAGGCAAAAAATACTTGACTGTGCAGCAAAGTTCTAATTTTAACCCATCTTCCCTGGTTTTTCTTTTAATACTCTGGTCCAAAAGGGGCCCCTTTGTGTTTGCTGAACTCTGTCATACCATGATTATAGCTTTCTGTCTTAGGAAAACAAACTGGTTTTATTTAAACTGAGAAAGAAATGGGAAGAACAACATCTGCTTTCAGGCTTGCAGCAAGAGTTGGAACAAACAGGTTCCTAATTGCAGCAAAAGGAGGGCAGATCCCAAAGGCACCCTCTGATCCCCGTCTCATTTGGGGCTGTGGGCTGGAGCTGTGGTCAAGCCAAAGGGGTTCAGCTGGGGCTAGCTTTGCATGTGTTGGCGAGGCAAGGTCAAGCAATCAGAAGGTATTAGCCACACAACAGCTACATTGACCCTTCACATTCATGGACAGGACATCAAGTCAAGAAAAACAAGTGAGGGTTGGTTGCCTTCACATGCTGCTTGCCAGGTTTTCAAAGGATCTTCTAACTATGATTCTATGAATGGTGAGCTTTAGAATGACCAACTAGGACAGATGAAGAGAATGCAAAAGGATTGTTGCTGGATTGCTTCTTCCTTCCTCACCTCCCTCTCCTTTTTTCCTTTCCTTTCTTTTCCCTCCTTCCCTCCCTCCATCACCCTTCCTTCCTTCCTTCCTTCCTTCCTCCTACAGGATGCTGGGAGTTTCACTCCAACAGCATCTGGGAAGCTGCTCATCCCTGATTGAACCCTACACAGTTGACCCCCAAATCCACTGGGGATTTGTTCTTGGACTTACTGCAGAAATGCAAAACTGCAGATAATTTGTTGCTGCTAACTGCCCTCGCGTTGATTTTGACTCATGGCAGCCCTATGGATGAGACATCTCCAGGACCCTCTGTCTTCCACTGCTCTGCTTAAATCCTGCAACCCCTTAATGTCCATGACCTCCTTCATAGAGTCCATCCATCTGGCATGTGGCCTTCCTCTCTTTCTACTTCCCTCCACCTTTCCCAGCATTATTGTTTTTTCCAAAGACTCCTCCATTCTCATGATGTGTCCGAAGTATGACAATTTGGTCATCTTGGCTTCCAGGGAGGTTTCTGGTTTGATCTGCTCTAGGACCCCTTTGTTTGTCCTTTTGGCTCTCCATGGGATCCTAGTGAACTCTATTGAAATGAACAACTCCTGGTGAAGGTATACCAACTGAGTTTGCACTGGATGACCTAGAAATGCCTAGAGAGAACACCTCTCTAGGAATCTCTAGGTCCTAGTGCAACTCCATGGACATGTGTTGGAGGTATATCATAAAATTGTGCTGGAGGACCTAGAAAATGCCTAGAGAGAACTTACTTTTCAGATGTGGGTAGGTTCTGTGGGTCCTGGTCCTGCAGATACATGGGTTGTACTGTATTTCCTCCCTGTAGGGAGCTTGTGTGCAGCCAAGTGCCTGATGTGTGTGGTTATGTCTATGGTGCCATGGGTTCTGCCAGGCCCCCAACATCATCTGATGCATGGAAGGAGAAGGAATTTCCACTCCCTTCATTCATTTTCTCACCATTAAACTGAAAAAGGACTTTTGTCTGTTCTAGCAAGTACTGGTGGCAGGTTTTCAAAACAAGAATAAGGGACAGTCAAAGTTCATGACATGCAGAGTTGACAGTCAGGAAGTAGCTACTGTATGAGCAAGTTTGGGTTCTACTTAAACGTCCCATGAAAGTATTATTTTCAGTTAACTAGCCAGGTATTTCTCTATAAAATTAACCTGCTGTCCACATTCAGAAATTACATGATGCACACATCTCTGTCTTTGTGAAGGGACCACGCTCCAAAATATGGGTTTTTTGGGGGGAAGGGGCACCTTGGGAAGGAAAAGCTTTTCCACCTTCAAATAGGGGTTGTTGTTGTTATTGTTGCTGTTGTGTGCCTTCCAGTCATTTTTTATTTTTGGCGACCCTAAGGCAAAGCTATCATGGGGTTTTCTTGGCATGATTTGTTCAGAGAAGGTTTGCCATTGCCTTCCCCTGAGTCTGAGGCTGAGAGCATGTGACTTGCCCAAGGTCACCCAGAGGGTTTCATCGCCAAGTGGGAATCGAACCCGGGTCTCCAAGGTCGTAATCCAACACTCAAACCACTGCACCATACTGGCTTTCTCAAATAGGGGGACACCCCTTATAATAAAGGACACCTGCCAATCCTCTGAGACCAGCTTTATGGCCCTCAAACAAGGGACATCCATTATAATAAGGGATACTTGGCAACCCAACCTCACCAGCCATTGATCCTCAGCTAGAACCTCCACATCCAGAAGCTCTAAGTACCAAATTCTGGGGGCAAACAAGAAGTGATGGCGATCATTCCTGAACCTTGCTTATGAGAACCCATGGATATCTGCTTGAGGGTTGTTGGAAACCTCCCACCAGACACGATGGAGCTTGTCATGGTGATCATGAGATGGAAGGTTGGACTGGATGACCTTTGGATGGAACCTTCCATTGCAACAATTCTATACATTCCTCAGAGGTCCCTCACCTTGACCATTTCCCATGGATTACTGTTTTCCTGGGTTACGGTTCCACGCAGCACCAAGCTGTTAATGTTGAGCAAATCCGGCCATAAGTCACTCTGTTACAGCAATGATTTTGTAGCCAGGGGACAATTTCCTGATCCCTCCTTTCAAACAATAATTAATCAGCCAGAACTGGGATTAAAGATCCACTTCAATCTTACCCCACCCAAACATTGTCGGGAGGTGGGCCATAATAGCTTTATTGCTCTTGAGAGGCAAGATTCCACTGCAAAAGAGGATTCCAAAGTCCTTCGTATGAAATCTAGAGTTTGCCTCCTGGTGTCTAAAATTAGATGTATTTGTATGTGTGGGTATATATATATATATCCTTCATAAACCTTTCCACAGCTCTTTTTAAAGAAAAGTTGATTATAGATTACGGTGATTCCATGTGTGCTTCTGAAGCTCTCTGTCTAAGGGAATATTTAGCTGAGAACGCACAAGGATCAGTTATATCTTTAGGCAGGATGCAATGCAAGAGTTTACATTTGAAACCTCTCAGGCTTGGAAAGCCCAAGCGGATCACCCTTTTGAACACACTAGTTTCATTGTTATATCATTATTGGCCTCAGGTTCCTGATTGTTTTATTGGTTAATTAATTACATAATATAATATAATATAATATAATATAATATAATATAAT
>CM034710.1:126335557-126349247 GCA_020142125.1 Phrynosoma platyrhinos | reverse complement strand
CCCAGAACAATGACTATCAGCTACAGGAAAAGAGATTCCACCTCAACATTAGGAGGAAATTTCCTGATAGTAAGAGCTGTTCATCAGTGGACCACACTCCCTTGGACAGTGATGGAGTCTCCTTTAGAGGTTTGAAAACCAAGGCTGGGTGGTCATCTTTCTGGAGTACTTTGTGTATTCCCAAATTGGATATTGTATCGGATGACCCTTGTGGTCTCTTCCAGCTCTGTGACTCTATGTTTCTTAAGGGACACCTGACAATCCTAATAGTTGGTTGTTTGCCATCATTTTTCCTTTTATAATCTTCTTTCAGGATTAATCATATCAACCTATGAAGAAACCTGCAGTGAACAGAATACTATCATACTACATAGCCTACAGCACCTGGTATTCCTTGGTGATTCCCCTCCAAACACTAACCAGGCCTGAGCTTGCTTAGCTTCCAAGATCAGATGATCCAAGATTCAGGGTGGTATGGCCATTCTTTGTTTGTTTTGTTTTGACATAGTCCGTCAGATTTGACTATATGTCAGGGCCACTAAGCATGGAAAACCAGTTTATAAGGAAGACAATGCTATCCTCACTCTTACATAGCCCTTGTCAGAGGCAGGAGATAAATCTCTTTCCATCCTTTCCATGGTTCTTCTACTAGAGTTCCTGAACATTTCCCACAATCACACACTTATCTCTTTCGCAAAGATGATGTGGGAATCTGTTCTCATCCTCGCTATCATACTCACTTTGCAGTTCATTGCAGATGAAATCCTTTGTTTAAACACCTTTTCAGTAAATATACATGGCTTTGTTCTTTCGCAAATGCCACCTCAAAGGAATGCTGCAAATTCTCCTTGTGCCAAAATCAACGCGGCACCGCCAAAATTGGCTGACGACAGAATGGGCTTGCCAAGTTAATCCTCACCAACATTCATATTTCTCATGATCTGACAAATGATTTATGCTTGGCATTTTTTCAAGTTGCAGTATTTCTTTTGCACGACGCTGTGTTTAAGAAGAAGAGGCTTTGCTGAGAGCCAAAGAGAATGGGAATTTTTATCACTTTTGTACCAATGTGAATAATTTCTATCAATAAAAGGCAACAGAGATAAGGGTGTAGATATACTTTTAATAACATTTTTTAATATAATGGAACAGATGGAGGTCTCTTGGCTTGAATTTTAATTAGACTCCTAATTATGAACTTTCACAGATGCTCTGCCTTTTCCCCAGAGTTATAGCTTGACTTGAATACTTTGGGCACATCTTCACTATACGATCTTTCTTATTCTATCTATCTATCTATCTATCTATCTATCTATCTATCTATCTATCTATCTATCTATCTATCTATCTATCTATCTTCCACCTCTTATCTGAGGCTCTCAGGGCAACATACAATAAAACAACATGGACCATTTAAAACAATGAAAACAATTAAAAAAAGGATTTTAGAATGTTTTGCTGTTGTTGTGTGCCTTCAAGTCGTTTCTGACTTATGGTGACCCTAAGACAAACCTAGCATGGGTTCTTGAGACAGGGCTTGCCATTGCCATCCTCTGAGGCTGAGAGAGTGTGACTTGCCCAATGTCACCCAGTGGGTTTCCGTGGTCAAATAGGGAATCGAATGCTATTCTTCAGAGCCGTAGTCCAGTACGTACACCACTATGTCACACTGGCTCAGAAAGCTTTAGAAGGCTATAAATATATTAAACAATTGAAGAGGTTCTAACAAGACAGATAAAAACTGGTTGAAATAATTAAAACCATAGAATCCTAGAGCTGGAAGAGACCTCAAGGGTCATCCAGTCCAACCCAATTCTGCCATGCAGGAAGACACAATCAAAGGACCCCCCAAAAGATGGCTAACTAGCCTCTGTTTAAAAACCTCCAAAGAAGAAAACTGATATAATACCCACCGCAGGTGAATGGATAGTAAAATTAAATGGTTTAGCTGTCATGGGCAGTTTAGCCATGTATATTGCTGGAAAGACAACCCAACAATCTGAAAAGAAATGGGAAGAAGCATCAAAATGATGGAGAAAGAACAATAAATAAAATCAAACTAAACTAAAAGAAAGAAAGAAATATAGAATAGGTAATACATATGTTAAATGTATATAGGAAACAGTAGTATAAACCGGGGAAATAACATGTGGTACATTTATTTTGGTCTACATCTCATAAAGAGGTTAAGAAAAAGAAAATGGTATAAAACAGTACTTAAGAACTGCTTGGTAGTAAAAAAACCTAGTTAGAATGAAGCTAATATACTATAAGGTGAATATAGAAAATTGAGTTTAGAAAAAGTATGTGTAAGCAAGAATGCAAAACAAATATGCCATGTTTCCTTCTTTTCTGTTGTTGTCATTGTTAGTTTGTGCACCTGTTTTTATGTAGTACTAAAATAATAAAAAATTATATATATATTTTAAAAAAACTTCCAAAGGAGACTCCACCACTTTTTAAAATGTTATTTATTAAAACAACATTAGATTAATAAAACACTACATTCAATCAACTTTCATTACTCAATTATACAATCTAAACAGTCCTTTCATCTTCAAACTTACATACTTTATATACAAATGTAACAATATTCTTACATTCAAACTACTTCCTTTTGTCCACCCTCCACCGAAATCATTTCCACATTTTTCTTATCTGCTTATCTTCTTTTAGACACTATTTTATTTTCCCTAGACCCACCTCTTATCTTTCATTTTACAATTTATTTATACCCATTTTCTTCTGTACAAACTTCAATGCTATTACATCTTTTATCTAGGTTCCTTCTTCTCCTTCATTTAACTTATACTTTGAATATTCGGCCACTTTTTCTTTATATATTTACACAAATCTTCCCAATTTCTCTTCTTATTATCTGTATTGCTATCAATATCTTCTAAATCTTTCCTGTTTTCTTTTAATCTTTTTGTTATTATATCTACCTCCATCATATCCAATAATTTCAACATCCATTCTTCAATTTGCACCTCCTTTTTTATTTTCTAGTATCTAGCATACACAAGTCTAGCTGCCGTCAACATGTAAAAAATTATTTTCCCAAATCTTTTCTCTTCTTCTTCTTTCACCATATTCAGAAGTAACGTCTCTGGACTAAATCTTAACTCTATCCCCAATATTTCTTTTTTCCCCACTATGTATAATCTTCCAAATTTTTTCCACTTCAACACATTCCTACCGTAAGTGAAAAAAAGTTGCTTTTACTCTCTCACATTTCCAACATAAATTTTGACTATTCCCATAAATCTTACTTATTTTATCTGGCGACAAATGCCATCTATATATTATTTTGTAAAAGTTTTCTCTTATATCTTGACTTAGAGTATACTTTAATCTTTTGTTCCATGATCATTCCCATTGATCTAATTCTAATGCCTTCTCACAATCCTTTGCCCATTTAACCATGTTTTCTTTTATTATATCTTCTTCCAAATAATATTCGAGTAACTTCTAGTATAATCTTGATATTAGTGCTGGTTTCTCCTTCAATATAATTTCTTCTAACTCTGTCTTTTCCTTTGCCATACCAATAGTTTCCTTATCCACTTTAAATCTCGATTTCATTTGGTTATATCAAAACCATTTGCATTTATGACCTTCTAAACTTATCTGTTCTAAAGATTTCATTTCATACTGATTTTTGTCTCTAATTAATATTTTGTCATATTTTAACCAATTTTTTTTGAGGATCAGTATTAAATAATGCCTCATGAGACTCCACCACTTTTTGTGGTTGCATCTTCCACTGCCAAACAGCTCTTACTGTCAAGACGTTCCTCCTAATGTTGAGGTGGAATCTCTTCTCCTGTCACTTGCATCCATTGTTCCGAGTCCTATTCTCTGGAGCAGCAGAAAACAAGCTTGCTCCCTCCTCAATATGACATCCCTTCAAATATTTAAACAGGGCTATTGTATCACCTCTTAATCTTCTCTTCTCCAGGATAAACATCCCCAGCTCCCTAAGTCTCTCCTCAGAGGGCTTGGTGATATCCAGACCTTTCACCATTTTAGTCGCCCTCCTTTGGACATGTTCCACCTTGTCAACATCCTTCTTGAATTGTTTTGTCCAGAACTGGACACAGGATTATTCCAGGGGAGGCCTGACCAAAGCAGAATAGGAGTTTGTCACACAGGGGAAAAGTGCAGAAATCCCATGCAGAGACGGGATTTAAAAGCCAGGAAAAACCTGCAAAAGTGGGTTGGTTTTCACACACATTGGGGTAATGTGAAATTAACCTGAATGGAAAGTAGTCAACACCTGCTCCTTTTTATTTTTGGGATTTTCCAAAAGTAAAAAAGAGTGGGTTTTTGTCTACTTTGCATTCGGGTTAATATCACGTTAATGCCCATTACTCTGACGTTGTGTGAAAATCAACCCGCTTTTGCAGGTTTTGTGGACTTTCCGTTTGGTTTAACAGCACATTAACAATGATGGCGTGTGAAAATCAGCCCCCTTTTGTGGATTTCCCCCCCCCAATTTAAAACCTTGTTTTGCGTGGGATCATTCCCATGTGATAAACTCCATAGAGCCATTCCACAAGGCTGAGAAACAATGAAAACAACTGGGTTTGTTTTGTTTTGTTTTCCTTCCTCAGCTCATTTATCTTTTTTGTTTTTCCTCTTTTCTGCCTTTTTTTTTTAAAAAATTGTAAGCTTGGGGAAAGGAGATAATGATGATGATGATCATCATCATCATCATGATCATCATCATGATCATGATCATCATAAATAAGAGCCTTTCCAGCTAAAGGATACCAATGCCAGAAATACCAGAAGGTCTTCTTCTCTGTGGCATCCCATTTATGGACATTAGATGGTCCTTGTGGTCCCTCCAATTATTATGATTCTCTGATTCTACAAACGAGAGCCGATTGGCAGGAACGTCTTTAGATCCCCTGTTGATATTGCTTGAAACAGATTGCTGAGTTTTTGATTTATTATTCCATAGTTTTGGCCAACGCAAATGTTTCCTTCCCTTAAAGCTAGGCAAGATTTGTAACACGGCTTGGAATTAATATTCCATTTAGACCACATCAGTGAGCTGGTTGTAAATTATGCTGGGAGAGAAAAATGAACCACTCCAGTTGTAGCACCGTGATGTGAGTCATCGGTCATCAGCGGTTATCAAGCAGCAAAGAGAAACGCCTGCAAGGATAAGATTCAGCCAGTTCCATCCAAAAAAGTTGCTTTTTTGTCCTCCTCCATGATGAATGGGGAGGAACAAAATTCTCTTATTTCCCATGCATGTGTGTGTTCTCTTTGTTCGAGAAGCAATTCATGCAACTCAGAAGGTGAATCATTGTTGGGTTTCTCATTTCTATTTTAGTTCCTTTTTTTTCTTTTTTTAAAATAATGCCAATTTTTTTTATACTTCATTTTTCCTTTATTAAAAAAAACCCAGAAAACCAAACGCATGTGTAGCTTAGGAGTTGCAAACAAGATGGAATTTTGAGAAGTGCCCAGGTTCAAAGAGAATGATGATGACGACAACGATTTTGTTTGATGAGACTCTCCTTCTCGGAGTTGTGTTTATTTATTTATTTGACTTGATTTTGTACAGCTTGGGTCTCCAGCATCCCCAAATCCAAAATATTCCAAAACTTTTTTTCTCATGGGTGGTTGATCTTTGAATGCTGTGGGTGTCACTGAGCTGGTTTTCCTCGTGGCATTTCATAACGTTCCCCGTGATGTTTTGATTAGCAAACTGACAAACTGAAACACCCTCAGATGGATCCATAATCGGATGGAAAACCATGCTCAAAGAGTTGCCATCATTAGCTGGGCTTCAAATTGGAAGGAGGTCTCAAGTGGAGTGCTGCAGGGTTTTCTCCTGGGGCTGAGACCCTACAACATATTTTTTATATTAATGATTTAGGCGATGGGGTGGATGGAATTGTCTACATGAGTTATTTACTCCAAATTCCTTCTGGACTCAATGCACTCTGTTTATATAATGCAGAGCCAAACCCCCAAATCAAGCACAGACTATCTTCATGACATCTGCCCCCAATCTGGTCTTTCCTCCCCTTAACCCAAATTTAAAAATCTTACCTTTTGCTCTGGGTTTTCAGTTCTCTCTGTAGGAATGCTAGGTAGATGCTTTCCCATGCAGTCCTTGTGAGCCACCCAGGAGTGCCTCGGCTGTGGGTGCGAGTCACTCTGAGGTCAGGACAAGGAGCCCAACATCAAGCTCATGGTGACCCCAGTGGCGCCTCCTGGGGATGAACAGGGACCACATGGGAAGGCAGCTGGCCACAGGGATATCGACTTGAGTCAACTGATTCAGGCTTAAGTCGCTTCAATGACTTGGACTTGACAATGACACACTGACTTGGCTTGGTTTGGGACGTGTATATTTTTAGTGACTGTCAGTTTGAGCAGAGGCAAGAGCTTGGGTTGTGTTTCTTGGAGGGGATCAGAAAATATGTTAGGCAATGGCTTGAGGTGAAAGAAGCTTTCTAAAGCTTTTGAAAAGCTTTAATATTAATAATACTAATAATACTTTAGTTTTATATCCTGCCTTTTGACGTGGCAATCAAGGCGGCTTACATATAAAATTAAATTTAAATAAAACATGCCCAAAATAAACAATACTAAACAATACTAATAAATAGCAGTTAACACCCTTTTAAAAATATATAACATACAAAAATACAAAAGTAAAAGCATCAGATTAAAACATTATGGGACACCAGTAAAAGCGTGCAGAGGATGTCTAACAAGGAGGGAGGCCAGGTTAGGTAAGGTGATCTATTTAGGAAAGGCCTGCTGGAAGAGATCCGTCTTGACGGCTTTTCTAAAGCCGTCCAAGCTGATTATTTGAAGCTTTAGAAGCTCCTCTGATATGCAGTGGTGGCAGGCTGCCAAGCAGACCTCAACCCATTGCTCAATACATTTGCTGTTCCTTTCCGAGAAAGGAGCCCTGCATTAAAAGTTGGCCCCCAGACATGTCTTGGAAGTATCTTGCAAGGATGTGAGACTTGACCTGAGATTTGGACTAAAAGGCTTGAATACATCACTGGCTGGGCATCATCATCACTGTAGAGAGAGCATAGGCAATGGGCAGCCTGGAGTATTCTGGCCAGTGAAGACTGACCCCCCAGAGTCCTAGCCCTGCATTCAAGTCTACATTCAATTATGGATCTACCATGCTTATTCTCCTTGCCTTAGAATTATAGAATCACAGAGTTGGAAAGGTCACCTAGTCCAGCCTCCTGCAAAGCAGGAATACAAATAGAAATACATATACATACACATACACATAGGACGTTATCACACGGGGGAAATCTGCTGGTTAATCCACACAAATCCCAAACAGAAACTGGATTTGTGCCTCACGATTTCACACAACGTCGCACAGAAACTGGACAGAAACTGGTGTTATCTGAGATCTTTTGAAATTCGGTAGTTTTGAGGAAATGCATTTGCAAAATTACAGTAATTTCACATTTACTGTAATGTGAAAAGCAAATGCGCATTTGGGAGCATTTCCCTGCTTTTTCCCATGGTTTCACGGTGAGCATTCCTCTATCTGCGCATGTGCAAGAATATCATTTCTAGTACATTTATGGGCTTTTCTCACTTGTGTGTGAATGTTAAATGCGCTTACTGTAATTTCGCAATTAAGGTAATTACGTGTGAAAGCCATTTGCGGAATCAAGGTTTATTTTCGGAATGCCTCATTTCCACTTTATTATCGCTTTCTGGCCCACGTGTGATAACGTACATATACATATACATATACATACACACATTCCTGAGATGCTTATTTGGACTTTGTTTAAAGACCACCAATGAAAGAGAGCCCAACACCTTCTAAGGCAGTCCATTCTGCTGACAAAAAGCTGTTGCTTTGGCAGACAAGATCATGGCAGTAGCCATGCTTAGGCTGAGGCATTTAAATTCCTTATCCCCTGCCCTCCCCCAGATACTAAGCAATGCCTCTGATTTAGGAGACACACAGTTTCCACACTGCACAATTAGAGCAGTTTGATCTTGCTTTAATTGGCATGGCTTCATCTTACAAACTCCTGGACTTGGACTTGGAAATCTCTCCTACAGCAATTGAGCTCTCTGGCAGAGAATTTGAAATACCTCCCCAAACTACAAATCCCAGGGTTTCATAGAATGGAACGATGTTAGATGAAGTGATTGTCCAAGGTGGAACAACCCTCCGTCGTGATCTGTGGGATTCATGCGCTGGTGTCGCTGGAAAAAGGGGCAAATCCTGCAAGCCACATGCGAGCTCATCCCTGGTTGCCAAGTTGACTGTGAGGTTGCTACCCAAAAGGCTTCAGGGAGGAAAACCTCATCTTGGATCATGGTTACAGAGTTTATTGTAAAGTGCAACAGGAATGGAATAGTTTTTTGGCCTGGCGAAAACTCTGCGGTCTGGCTGGAGCGATCAAAGGAGGCTGGGAACACAGGATGCTTCTGGCACAGCTATCTGGGATTAGTTGGTAATACAAAATGCCACAAACCATTTTCTTCTCTGCTTAATTCCTCTTTTTGAAAAAAAAATCCTTGTTATTTACATTTCCACTTAAGTCAGGCATTTTCTTTTTAAGACCCCAAGTATTCTAAACACAGACAGCTCATTACGATGTAGGAAAGGAACGGAGCCTCACAGGGGAACGTTTGGGTTAGCAAAAGCTAGGGGTTCCCTAGAGAACAAATAGAAGAGTGGCGGTACATAAACCTCAAAATATTAACTCACGCATCCATGGTTCCTTACGATGGAATATTGACCTGGTTCATCTATCTTTTTGATAGTTACCAACTGAAAATATTTGGAATACTCAACATTACAGAAATGATTCCTTGGCCGGATTAAAATTGTGTTGACGACAAAGCAGGGAAGAGAATTATTTTCTGATGATAGGGGAGGAGGAAAAGGAGAAAGGGCTGAGGATTTACTTCATTGTAGGATGGGATAGGAAGATCCTAAATACCTTAAAGGCACCAGATCCCACTTTATCTTGGAAGGTAAGCAGGGTCAGCCCTTGTTAGCCCTTGGATAGGAGACCACTTAGGTAAGACATTCCTGGCTATTTAGTTGTAGTACCTCCTAGCACATTATTTGCACGAATGTTTTGGAAAGTAGCTCTATTTCTGCCTGATGAAGAATTTAGTTACTACTAATCTCAGGTTCCACAATGTATAATTATAATATCGGATTATGAATGGACAGTAGAGAACGGTTTAGATTATAAGAAGGAAACACATAGGTATAAAAAGCTATCTCAAGGAGATTGGGAAGTCAGTTAAGAATTAATAACTGGAAAGGATGCAAAATGGAATGGAGGGTTAGAAATTATGAACTTGTATATAGGTTATCCATCTACATCTTTTATGCTATCACGTAGCTTGTTTGCCTTTTATTTATAGTATTAAAATTATATATATATATATATATATATATATATATATATATATATATATATATATATATATATTCTAAAAATGTAGAATGTAATGGGGGGGGGGAGAAGAAAATGGCTAGATGCTTGTGGGTTGCTACCCAGAGTCTTTACCAAACAGAAAATGGCTGCATTTGGGGGAATCCAGCTGAGAAATGGTGGGTTGGAGGGTTGGATTTGGAAACTGCCATAGCTTCATCCTCTGATGCAGGATCATGGCCATGATGATGATGATGATTTTTTAAAAAGGCTTATTAACATTTAGCTGGATGCATTAATCCCTTGCTATTGATTTTTTAAATAGCAGAACAAAGCTACAACCCTCTTTTAGTCCTTGCAAGCCTGAAACAAAAACAGCAATGGCCTGAAACCACAAGGATAAAGTTACTCGCAAGGAAAAGTTTCCAAAATAGAGCATAGACCAGAAAAAAATACAATTATACACACACATAAACAAAGAGAGAGAAAAATGCAGTCAGAAGCACAAAGTGAAGCCACATTGAATTCTGCTAGCACCCGCTCTATAATTATGTTGAAAACGTTGGACATTTCAGGGATGTTTTCAAAACACCCAACTCTTCTTTGATTCTCTCCGAAGTCCCAGCGCTCACAGATCGAAGACCAGAGGACAGCACAACCTATGCCAAGAGAGGCTGATTTCCCCCCATTTCATCCAGCCTTTATTACAAACTTGGCCAAAATGGTTTAATGAACTGCGAGGCAAAAGCCTGAGGCTTTGAATGAAAGCCACACTCATTTAAGTGGCTGATTTTATTTTTCTTAATCATTCACTTTCTCAAGGGGGAAAAGGGGCCTAAGGGAAAGGAACTATTTGAACTTTTCATCAGGAGCAACCCAGCACAAAATGGATTCTAAAACCCTTGAATTAAGCTGACTTTTCCCCGCTCTTTAACCTTGAGTTTAATAAAGTTTGACCTAATCTGTCTGCTCAGGCAGACATGTGTTAATGCATAGCTTCCCTGGTTGCATCCACACTGCAGAAATAATCCAGTTTGACATCGCTTGAACTGCCCTGGCTCAATGCATCTGATTAAGTTTTTTGGTGTGTGCGCGCGTGCCAAACCCTCATTTAGTGCCAAACCCTCATTTAATTTGAGATAATCAATCTCGGGTTTTTCCTTTGAGTTTAAAAGAAAGGTTGCTGTATAGTCGGCAGTGTGAACAACCAATGCGAACAGACACGGGATAAAACGCTGCATGCCTTGAACATGTATCGCATACATTCACATCACCAATGCCATCTTTATTTGAGGACTGGCATGTGTGAGCCACAGAACTTGCAGAAATGTGCAGAGATGCGGTTCCATGGTGTGAATAACAAACCTGGAATATATGTAGAGAGATCTTGTAGCACCTTTGAGACTAACTGAAAGAAAGATGTTGTGAGTGAGATGATTCACATAGCTGCACTAAAAGAAGTGATATCTGAGGGCCGATGCAGACCGATCTAAAGGGCCGGCTTGGGGTTGAGTTGGGGTGGGGCGACCACACGCCAGCTGCCCCGACTCTACCCCAAATGCCGCCGTCATGCCGCACACCCGAACGCATGGCGCACAGCGTCAGGGTGCCCCATTGGAGCAGTGTGCAAACATGCTGTGGCAAAGGGGTGCAAAAGAGACGTGGCGGCAGCTTTAAGAGCAGCTTTTTGGAGCGGCAAAAGGAGGATTAGGGCAGCGTCATGTGGTTGCCGTGCCCCCAATCCAGCGCTCCCAGGGGCAGCACAGAGGGGCTGGTCTGCATTGGCCCTCAGTGACCCCACACTCACACATCCTGGGTTTGTTCACATGATTGAACCACATCTCTGCAAGTTCTGTTGCTCACACATGCCAGCAGTCGACTAATAAAGCATGAAGGCAACCCCATGTGGAGACCACAGGGATGCATTGCAACCCTTGGGTCTTGGCTATGCATAGGCCTTTTCTTTCACCCGCATCCTGCTTTTTTTTTTTTTTTGTGGTACAGACAACATAGAGACCCAAAAGCTTGGGACAAACAGCAAGGAGACCTTTTTTTTGACTTCAGGAGGGATGGTTTCACTAGCTTATCCCCTCCGGGTAAGTCCTCCATCCATTTCTTTGGCCTTCATGCAAGAAAGAAAGAAAGAAAGAAAGAGCGGAAATGCACACACAGGCAGCTGTTTCCGATCTCCAGGACTGGCACAGCTGTGCTCTTATCTCTTCCATCTCCACTGTCAATGTTTACAAAAATAATCTGTGGAAATGCTGGACTCCACTGGCTGGTCCTTTGCTCTTGGTAGAGAGCAAGCAGCAGAACAATAGCGAGGGCTTATCTGATATGCAAGAGCTACAACAGGAACACCACTTGGTCAGCCTGGCATTGAGAAAAATATTAACTGAAATGGAGTTGCCCATACCTTCCAACATTTTGCAGATGAAAACTGGGAGACATGTGGCCAAGCAAAATCCAAGTGTGATTGAGAGGGCAAAAGTTCTTACCGAGGAAGGATGCACAAGTGAGGAGAGGCTGCAGCAGTTTGCTTTTGCCTGAGCCTCCTGGAAAGGGCAAGACTCCATCCCTTCCTCTCTCTCCCTCCTGCTGAGTTTACTCAGTGCAAACTACATTTGCACTTTGGACTCAGTTTGCAGCAATTGAAAAAAGCTGAGAACAAAGGAGGAGGAGCAGAGAGAAGCTAGGACATTTTAAAAACAGTTAAAAAGTGGGATGATAAAGGATTAACCAGGACTGTCCTGGCCAAACTGTTGAAATGCATGTTGAACACTTTGAAACTTTTTGATTCTGTTGGCTTCAGACACCCCAGTTCACAGGATGATCCAGTGACAGTCTTGAAAACATGGGTTTTCTTTCTTTTCCCAGACGCTCTCAGCTCATTCTGCCAAAGCATTTGGCATTCAAGCCACATGCTTATTTTGTCCAATGTGCCTAAACACGCTTAACTCCAAGAGCTCTGATGGAAAAATGATGCAAATTAAGCTAGACTTTTATAAGAGTGGAAATTCAGGACTGCTGTGCGTGTCTCTTATTGCTGGTTTCTCTCACAGTGCAGCTCTTTTGGAAGGAATACAAGTTGAAGATTGGCTTAATTATTCAGTCATTTTTAAACATAGTTTTATGAAAATCAAAACTAGCATGAAAGATTTTCCATTATTCTCTATTTTCACTGTTTTGCCCATTTGCCCTGTTTTACTGCCAACTTATTCCAAACTAAGAAAATTTCTATGGGTTAAACTACATGATATATTTATGATGGATTTTGCAGAGGTTTTTTGCTCCCCTACTGGTGGAAGATGTCTGTTTGTCTAAGAAGATGATTTCCTTCCCCTCTGTAACTTGCATTAAGTATGTTTTTCTTTACAGGTCATCATTGGAAGGTAAATATAAATTTAATTTGAAAGTCTGATAGCCAAGGCATTTATCTCTGATCCTGAAGTGGGAATACAATGGGTTATTTATAGGAAATATTTACTAGCTTTGATATCTAGTTTGAAACTCAGCATAGTGGTCTATAAGGTTCTGCTTGTCACTTTGCATTACTGAAAATGCACAATTTATTGTTTTTATTGTGAACCAAGAGACTGTTGTGTGGAGAAGGTTTGCTTCTGCCTCTTTGCTATTCACTTGCATTTTGTATTCATTTCATTTGTTACTTCCTCTCCTCTGATTCCTTTCTATTCTTTATTCTGTATCCTTCTTATTAATTTCTATGAATCCTCTTTACTGCTATTCTTTACCTATCACTTCTAAATCACATCATTTCTGTTCTTTCTCTTGAATCCTTTATCATGTTCATTTGTTCCCCTTAACAATCTACTGTAACCTTATGTACAACCTTATATTTCTCTTTTTTTGTTTCCCTTTATTTTCCCTTACTTTCCCTCTCTTCTAATAAGCCTATAGTTCCCAGTGTGAATTCTCCCCACTTTGTGACCTTGCTACAAACCCCAATGCCAACTCTGCCCATATATACCTGCTGAGGATATCACATAACCCACAATATTACAGGCCCTCCTTTGCTCATCATCGTCTAATGTGACATATGCTATCCTCTGTCAATAATGCCCTTCAGCACTCTGTATTGGGCATACAGGCTGGTCCCTGTGCCAGAGGATAAATGGACATAAATCTGACATTAGAAACGGGAATGCACAAAAACTGGTTGCAGAACATCTCAGTCTTCCTGGGCATTCCACCTCTGGCCTCAGGACAGCGGTTCTTAAACTAACTAAGTATAGTGTCTAGATCAAGGGAAG
>CM034710.1:126308022-126335457 GCA_020142125.1 Phrynosoma platyrhinos | reverse complement strand
GGCCCTTGGGGTCTCTTCCAACTCTATGATTCTATGATTCTAACTATAAACTAAGATTGGAAAGAGAAACTGCTGAATTACAGTATTTTCACAGACCTAAATTCATCGACAGTGGGTTGAACAAGGACAATGGCTTCCTGGCATACTATATACATTATAATACTGGTTAACACCCCAGCCTCATGAGGATACCCTTGACCAGTTTATCACATCTCCTTTCTAGTTCCCAACCTGCACACACCACACCCCAAAATCCCCCCCTCGCCATTCATGGGGTCACTCACCCACTTTGGCCTTAGGCAACATCCTTCCTCCTGCCTTTGTCCCTCAACAACCATAGTGAAAACCAAACTTGTCACCTCACCACCGTACCCACAAGTTTTGGATTTCTATGGCTGTTCATACAGTCTGATTATAAAGGCCCTTCCTGGGCAACACTTCACTCCATGCATCTGAGCAAGTAGACCATTTGAAAGCTTATGCTATAACTCATTTCTCACAGTTTCTCTCAAAGGTGCTACAAGATCCCTTTGCATACTGATATTCCGGACTAACAAGCTGTGTTTCTGGATTCTGATTTCTTTTCTTCTTTCACATTGTGTTATCAACACACACATTGACATTGTTAGCAGAGAGATGGTGACTGGGCTGAAAAAATAACCAGCTGCAGCACTGATCATAAGTACTCTGACAAGATTGAATTCACTGAGGAATTTATAGGAGAGGAGAGGCATTAATAAAAGAGAATCTGTCATTCCATCATTTGTTCAGCACAGGAGGTCTGTTCCAACAAATCCCAGGCTGTTTTTCCTCTCGGAAATCACATTTTGATATAGGAAGGATTATATCGTTCTGAAGCTGTGTTGCAGCCTCTTATTCTTTGCCAGGTGACAAATTGGGAATGCTTGAGGCCAAGAGAAGCCTTGATAGGATTCCAATTTGTTTCATCTTCTCTATGCTCTTTTTCTCCATTGTCCAGTCTGAATTGTTTTGGTTTGCTTCGTTTTGGTCCTTTGCGGTAGTCATGCCTCACTAGAGGAAAACAGCGATATCTGTTATTTTATGGAGGCTTGGGTCTGTTGACATCAGAAGTTTCTATCAGGTTCAGTAAAATCAACAATTTTATCTGTGATTTATATAAACAAAATGGTTTATATAAATAATGGTTTATATAAATAAATAAATAAATCCTGCTGTTCAGTTCCCAAAACTGATAAGAAGAGAGTGCGTGGTACCAGATTACTCAGACAATTGCTTGTTCAGCTGAATTTTTCATCTGCAAGGCTAGAATTTGCAAAGACAGATTGTGGTAGGCGAATGTTCTCCTCTGGCAGGGAAATGCTAAGTTCCTCCTCGATCTTTGAAGACCATTACAAGGTTCTAGAGTTGAAAGGCAAGGTTCTAGAGCTCAACAACATTTTATTGGTGATTTCCAATGGGGTTTTCCTCCCCTGGTCTCTAGTGCTGGATCCTGAGCAAGCCAGACCTCTCCAAAGGCAGAGTTTTTGTTCTTCCCTCCTTTATGGTAAAGATCCCTTCTGATAAACCTTCCCTTGGGGCTCTAAAAGTCTAGACGCTTAGATCCAGCTTCCCTCAGGAGTCGATCTGAACTTGCCTGGTTCAGGTGGCCTCCTGAGAAGGCTGCCTTGCAACTGTTCCTGGCTCAGTGGTCATGGGAAGACTTCATTGAATCACAGAGTTGGGAGAGACCCATGGGCCATCCAGTCCAACTCCATGCTGCCATGTAACAAGACACAATCAAAGGACTCCTGACAAATGGCAACCCAGCCTCCTGAGTGTTTGAAAACCTCCAACGAAGGAGACTCCACTACATTCAAAACCAGCATGTTCCACTGTCAAACAGCCCTTACTGTCAAGACGTTCCTCCTGACGTTGAGGTGGAATCTCTTTTCCTGGAGCTTGCATCCATTGCTCTGTGTCCTAGTTTCTGGAGCAGCAGAAAACAAGCTTGCCCCATCCTCAATATGACACCCCTTCAAAAACGTAAACAGGGCTATCATGTCACCTCTTTACCCTCCTCTTAAAGTCTAAACCTCCCCAGCTCTCTAAGCCACTCCTCATAGGTCTTTATGGTCTCCAGACCTTTTACCATTTGGGCCACCTTCCTTTGGACATACTCCAGCTTGTCAACACTCTTCTTGAATTGTGGTTGCTAGACAATAGGCTCACTCAGCATGGCCAATTTGCTTGCAAAGTCAAACTGGTTTCCTCAACTTTACCTTCCTGTATCTCTCTCCCTTTAACTCCTCTTCCTGGCCAGCTCTTCCAAGGTAAGCTCTTAGAGCCCCATCCCTTCCCAGGTGTTGCAGATTACCTTGCTGAGGTCAGCTGCAGGTGAGTTGCCTCCTCTTTTCCTTAGCAATCTTGATCCTGCTTGTCCCTTCTGGCTGACAAGGTTTTGCTATCCTTCCAGGTTCTTTTGAGTGCACCAGAAAATGTCCTCCTGGTGAGTTCCATCTGCTTGTTACTTGGGAGATTATTGCATTACTCATAAACCTGATTTACCTCTTCTGAGTTAAATTCGAATTCAGGATGCAGCTGGGTATTACCGCATGGATTTTGCTGCCGTTGCTGCCTCCCAAGTGCATCCCTGCAAAAAACTGGCTAAAAGTTCCCGACTTTGCAAAGAGGCCAGATGAGGGAAGATTTTAGCTGGATTTTTGCAGGGATGCAGTCATGAGGCAGCAATGGTAGCAAAATCCATGCGGTAATACTCAGGTATTACCGCATGGATTTTGCTGCCGTTGCTGCCTCCTGGTTGCATCCCTGCAAAAATTTGGCTGCATCCCAATTTCAAATTTAACTCTGAAGAGGTAAATCAGGTTTATTAGTAATGTGATAATCTCCTTAGACAAATTGCAATATTCTGTTCAATGTCCTTCCAAAGATCCAAAAAGCCAATGCAGTTCTAGGCTGAAACAACAGGACTACAGTGTTCGGTAAGAAGGACAGGATAAAAACATCATAGTATATTTATTTGAATAAATAAATTGTTGGATTAAGGGAGATTACTGGGATGTTAGTTTCTTTTTGAGAATGATGATGACTGGTTCATCTAAGAGTAAGTACAGTATCTTTCAGGAGAGTATGCAAGAGAAAAGACTGCACTCCTTATGTTCCTCTATCTTCTCATCCAGAAGGGGAAAAATGGTTTCTGGAAGTATTGAGACTTTCCAGTTCTTTTTGTTTGGAGTTTATCTGCAAATTCTCTGCTTTGCATCCATAGTCTTTCTTAGGGCTCATTCCCACTTATATTTATATTTAACCCAGTTTGCGATTCGCTTTCGCTCTGGGCTGGTGAATCGATTCCAGCCAATGCGTTGTTTCCACTATGAAAGCAGGTCTTTTCTTTATTCACTTCTTTTTTGGCACCACTTCAACTCCCCATGTCCTCCAAGTCCTCTGGCCATGGGTGTCATATGGAGGACTTGCCCCTGGGTGAGGTGGTGCCCCCCTAGCCTTGCAGGACTTGGAGGACATGCTTCTTAGTCAATCTCAGAATGGAGGGCGTTTTGGAATTCCTCCTGGACAGAAGGTTGGAATGTAGGACGGGTCCTGGGAAAGGGTAGGGGGAAAATGACGGATTTTCCCCAAAACTAGTGAGGGATGTGCCAACCCTCTGCCACAGTAATCCCTCCCCTCCAGTTTGATGCGATTCCGGTCCATCATTCCCACTTGCTGAACACGCTTGCTAATTGCTTCTTTTCAAAAGAACCACCAAAAAACTAGTGTCAAGAAAGAGCGGTTCTTTTGCATTTGCCTCGCTTCATTGCAATTGAAACTGAGTGCAGTCGGTTCAGAACCGGTTTCAAGTGGGAACGACAGACATATAACCCAATCAGCAATTGGTTTTAAATCATAGTGGGAACGAGGGCTTGGAATATTACTGGGTTGCCTTCATCCCCCCTCCCCATGTGATCTTCTTTCTCCCCTTCCACTGATCCCATGATTATGCAGCATTTCAGAAAGTGATTTTCACTAATTGACTCTATCTTGTGGAATCCAGGGATTTGTAGTTTGGTAAGGTCTTCAGCCTGGTCTGTTAGAGAACTCTGGGGCGTCATTAAACTACAGAGCCTAGGATTCCTAGGAGTCATGGTAGTTACAGTGGTGTCAAACTATTTGAATTCTGCCATGTGGCTACACCCACAGTCCTTCAAACAGTCTGGATCTGAGCTAATTTTAAACAAAGGAAAAGAAAGGAAAGAAAGCAGTCTTGAGGCACTGTAGATGATTTTAGAACCAGCTCGCCTTCTTCTGTAAAGATGCAATGGATGTTCTTGTTGTTAACTGCCCTTTTGTTGGCCCCGATTCATGGAGGCCCTGTGGACAATCCTTACTATAGTATTCCATTGCAGACTGCCAGAAATAGTGCAAATTGAGTCCACTTTTAGGGTTAGGGTTAGTGCTAGGGAATCATGGGCATTGTTTTTTTTTCTGAGACATTGAGCCTTCTCTGTCAGAGAGCTCTGGTGCCACAATAAAATACAGTTCCCATGATTCCCTGAACCTAACCCTAACCCTAAAAGTGGACTCAATTTGCACTATTTCTAGCAGTCTGCAAAGTGTCTTTGCACTTTAGGATCCTGTCTAGTTCCTTTATAGCTGTCCATTCTTCTTGTGATTTCTTGACTGCAGTCTCCACTCTGATCAATGTTTGATCCAAGGTACGGGAAGTCTTTAACTATTTTTATTTTATCATTATCTAGGATGAATTCATGTAGTTCTTCTGTGGTCATTTTTTCTTCTTCTTAACAGTCAGCATTAAACCTACCATAGCACTTTCTTCTCTGACTTTCTTTAGTAACTGTTCCAGGTCTTTGTTGTTTTCTGCTAGTAGTATGGTGCAGTCTGCACATCTTAGGCTGTTAATGTTTCTCCCTCGATTCTTCACTCCTCCTAAGCCTGATCTGCAGTATGACATTTTCTGCATACGGTACATGTTGAACAAATATAGTGATAGAATGCATCCTTGCCTGACTCCTTTATTGTCTGGGAGCCATTCTGTTTCTCCATTTTCAGTTCTGATACAGCTTCTGACCTGAGTACAGGTTACACAATGGATACCTTGCATAAATCTCTTTTACAAATTGATCCAGTTCTGCTTTTGTGGTTTTTCAAGCTGAGTCAATTTCTCCTGCAATTGTAGTACTACAGCTCAATGGATGGTACACGGAGATGTTACAAATGTCAAAGATAGATAACATTACTTGGTATTCACTGGTGTATAACCTACCAGAAACAATCCCACTACCAGAAAGTTACAGCATTCAATGCCTCTCACACAAAAGAGTCTGTAGAATAGATTCTGTCCAGGTCCTGTGTCTGCTATGGATGGTCAATGAATTAATTTCTTGCTTTTCTCCTGGCATGGGTACCTTACAAAAATGCTAAAACAAGATCAAGTTGAGAGGAAAAAAAACCTGATAAAAATTAAAAATGCATTTAAACAAGATATCATATTCAACCAACACTGTACTTTTAAAAGTGTAAAATTATTTAAAAACATAAAAAAGATAAAAATGATACGTTGTTATTATGTGACTTCAAGTTGACAATAACCTGTGGCCACCCTCTCAGAGTGGTTTTTTGTCAAGATTTCATCAGAAGAGGTTTGCCATTGCTTTTCTATGAGGCCAAGAGTGGGACCCAGTAGGTTTATATCACAGCAACAGGTAGGAAGCCATAGGCTTCTGTGACAGCAGAGTTTAATTTAATCTCTCAATGCAGTTTCTGTGTTCTCAGATGTGGAGATAATTTTAGATAATGGGACAGGCAAAGACTATCTGTTGAGGTTGAATCAGGTTGCTTCACCTCTTGCTAGAAGGGTTGAACAGCACTGTTCCCCGCATATGATAAATACTGTACTTGCAGGAGACCTCTTCATTTTATTTATATTTGACTTTTACCTTGACTCTGGACTCAATGCATCTTGTTGCAATTGGACTGAGGGTTAAGGAATTAGTCTGGTTTTGATGGGGACATTGTGACCTAAGGCATGTGGATTAGAGCAAGGTAGACTAGACCACAGGTGATTTCCATTGATTCTATAGATCTACTTTTGCTATGCTTAACAGTAGGATTCAGACATACATTGCTGTTCTGAGCAGGTGTACCAAGCACAATGGGCATCAAGGGAGTATGGGCACAGTCATTTAAACCATTAGTAGATTTTGGGGCCCTTGAGGATGGCAGAGGTGGAAGTGTGGAAATAACTGCCAGGAGTCTAATGGGAAAGTAAGCATGGGAAAATGAATCAGTATAGTGGTTTGAGCATTGGACTATGACTTTGGAGAGCTGGGTTTGGGTCTCTGTTCAGCCATGGGAGAACACTGGGTGCCCTTGGGCAAGTCCCACTCTCTCAGCCTCAGAGGAAGGCAAAGGCAAACTCTCTCTGAACAAATCTTGCCAAGAAAGTCGTGTTGTCAAGTCAACTTCAGCTTATGGCAACCGCACAAATGAGAGACCTCCAACTCCCCCTGAGCCCTGCTTAGGTCTTGCAGACTCAAGATATCCATGGCTTCTCCTCTTTGATTGAATCTATCTATCTGTAACAGGGGTTTTCTCTTTTCCAACTGCCTTCTACCTTATCAGGCATTATTGTCTTTTCTAGTGAGTCATGTCTTCTCATCAAACAATAGCTGATCTGAGAGCCTTTGTGGCTGAAGAGCAGGGTATAAATACTCCAAATAAATAAATAAATAAAATAAATAGACAGTTTAGTCATCTTTGCTGCTAAGGAAATTTCTTCCTAAGCTTTCTTTAATGTGCAATACATAGCAAATGGAACTACAATAGCATGGACAATCCTGACTTTGGCGTTCAATGATACATCTTTGCACTTTAGGATCTTTTCTAGTTCATTCATCACTGCTCTTCCATGTTCTAGTCTTCTTCTGATTTCTTAACTACAGTCTACATTCTGATTCATGACTGAGCCAAGGTGTGGAAAGAAATTGGATCGTGACCATAGATGTCAGTGATCTATCTGTCTAGACCTTGGGAAAGTGACTTTTGGAGACTCCAGTTGTCAGAATGCTTGGGGGATGCTGAGAGATCTAGGCACTTCTCTAAGGTCTGCTTGATTTTAAGAAAAAGTGTGAGTAGCAAAGAGGGTAGGAAGGAAGGGTCAATAGTTGATGAGTTTGTGTACAGCCAAAGATAAATAGATCCCAAGAAACAGGCTGATGGCTTGCAGTGCTTTCTGTTTTCACTTGACCTGTTCCACATCTCTTGAGTTACCATTAACCAAACCGGATGAGCTGTGGTTAAAGGAAAATGAAATGGGCACTGAGCTGTGTGACTTGGCCCCAGAACCAAAAGCCAGACATAGTCTCCCCTTTGAGCTAATGCTTGACAACTCTGGGGGAAGAGTTAACCATTCTGAAAGGCCCCTTCTTGCAATCTCTTCTTGGATAAAGTCCAGGATCTCTGGAGCAGAACTGCAAGAGAGGAAGACCATCACACAACCCCAACCCAAAACTCATGAGCTCAGCAGGATGCTTAGTGTAGGAGCAGTCGAGCATCACAAGGTGCAAGCTTTTCTCTCTTCCCCCCCCCAACATGTTGATTGCTGAAAGCAACAAGAAGCAAGATCCTGTAGAGGATCCAGTTAATCTGATGCAACCACAGAAAAATGGAGTGATCTGGTGGGCATGGGGGTGGGTGATAAGGCAGCCACAAATATGTCAAATATTGTATGGATGCAACCGCTTGCTCTTGTACTTTTTGGCCTTTGTGCAGTGGACATATTCAGTTCATGGTTGCATGAGGGAAGTTCCACCAGTGTAATCATTTCACATGGGCCCAGGCCTATCTTCACACACCAGAGGAGATCCATTTAATCTAATGGATTTACCTATGTGTTGAACAGTGGCTCTACTCCAGTTGGAACTAACCAACAGAGGTTCCAGCCTGTTGTTGCACATCTTGGATGGTGCATAACCACTCACCACTATCTTTAGTGTACCTCTTGACTCATTGGGATTGTAGGAATAGCATCTGTCAATTCTCTATTACATTGTTGTTGTGTGCCTTCAAGTCATTTCTGACTTATGGGGACCCAAAGGCAAATCTATCCTGGGGTTTTCTTGGCAAGTAACCTCAGAGGGGGTTTGCCATTGCCATCCTCTGAGGTTGAAAGAGTGGACTTGCCCAAGGACACCCAGTGGGTTTCATGGCCGAGCCAGGATTCAAACCCTGGTCTCCAGTGTCCTAGTCCTATGCTGAAACCACTACACCATGCTGACCATTGCATACTGGTATGATAAGGTGGTATGTTGGCACCCAAGCTTGATACTTCAGCAGAGCTGTGCGTGTAACAAAACCATTCTGGAATTAGGTGAACATTGATTTTTAGCTAGCAAGCACAACACAGCATTGTTGCCCTTTCATTGAAACTTTGTGTTAAATCTTCCAGAAGAGATCGGCTTAACAATGTAAATGGAACAACTTTATAATCAATTTTGTGTCAAAGCCTCCAAGTCTTGGCAGATCTGACACATTAAAACAAGAATGTAGACATTTTACAACCCCTTTCCTACAAGTATATCCTCTTATGAACTGTAAAGTTCACTTTGATTTATGGTGTGCCTTTGAATAAAAGATCTCCATGAGCTCTGGGCATCAACAACCAGATCAAGGGAAGAAGTAGTGTCACGCTATTCTGCTTTGATCAGATATCACCTGGAAACCCATGTCCAGTTCTGGATGCTACAATTCAGGAAGGATGTGGACAAGCTGGAGGGTGTCCAGAGGAGGGTGACCAAAATGGTGAAAGGTCTGGAAACCATGCCCTATGAGGAACAACTTAGAGATCTGGGTATGTTTAGCCTGGAGAAAAGAAGGTTAAGAGGTGATACGATAACCCTGTTTAAATATGACAAAGAATATCATAATAAAGATGGAGCAAGCTTGTCTTCTACTGCTATAGAGAATAGGACACAATGGAGCAATGGATGCAAACTACAGGAAAAGAGATTCCAAATAAATGTTAAGAGGAACTTCCTGACAGTAAGAGCTGTTCGAAAGTGGAAGATGGTTTGTTGGAGAGTGGTGGAGTCTCCTTCTTTGGAGGTTTTTAAACAGAGGTTGGATGGCCATCTGTCACAGGGGGTGCTTTGATTCTGTGTTCCTGCATGGCATTGTTTAATAGTATTTTAAGGGGATTGTGGGATATGAAATGTATATTTTAATGTTGTAAGCCATCCCGGTTGCATTACACAGAGGGGCAGAATAATAATAATAATAATAATAATAATAATAATAATAATAATGAGGTTGGACTGGATGGTCCTTGTGGTCTCTTCCAACTCTATGCTTCTATGATCCTCAGCAAAAACCTATCTGACTTGGGATGCCATATCCTTCTTGCTTCCCAGGAACACACTATCATGCCACATGGCAAGGTAGTGCTAAAGCCGTTTATATAATAATAATAATAATAATAATAATAATAATAATAATAATAATAAATTTTTATTTATAGCCCGCCCCTCTGCACAACAATCGAGGCAGGTTACAGCATTTAAAACAGACAAAATTAATACATTCCCTCATGCGATATATGGCCATAATTTGAGGGAGAAGATCACTCTTGTCTTCAGCACCATCCTTTGAGTTTGAATTTAGTTGTGTACATTCCTTATCTTCTGCTGAATGTAATTTAATGTTTCCATTCCAAGTGACATCACTGAGGAAGTAGGAAGCCAAACATTCATACAAATACCTGCTTTTAATCATTCAATTAAATCTATTTCAGTTTCACCATGTTAGCATGACTGGGATCCAGCTTCTTTCTGCAAACAGTGATGTTTAGTTACTTTATTCAACTATATATGGACATTCAACATCAGAAACATTCTTATGAACAAATAGATAAGGAGCAATTGCATATGGGACTAACCTCTACATCCTGTGAGAAATATTCAAGCTTTCCAAGTCATGAAAACTTTTCATACAGCCAGAGTGTGGAAAGGTTACTTTGTTAGACTGCCAATCCCAGAATCCCCCAGCTGTCATGGTCACAGAAAACTAAATTTACCATGCTCTTCTGCACAGAATGTAACAACGAAGGATCTATACAACCAAAAAATCTGCATATTCTTCCACTGACAGAACCTAGTCTTATGAAAGATGCTGTCTTAATACCTTTTGCAAGAAAAGCCTCAGGGTCATGGGAACCTTGAATATGATTACTTCACTACTTAAACATCTCCGGAAGGACTCCGCAATGAAAAGTTTCTGCTTCTGGTTTAATAAAAATGATTTTTTTAAAAAAAAAGAAAGAAAGAAAGGTCTCTGCTTCTGGTGAGCTCCTTATATTGGTGAAGGGTGAGGAAAGTGAAAGGCCTGTGCTATGATGTTGTGAGAAGGAATTTTGGAAATTAGGTCCAGCTTTTTAACTTGTGCAAGCTGTAGACTTTCAGCTTTCTATGAAGATGATTGACTATCATACAGGGAAAATTGGGGGTTTAAACAGTCATTTTCCCAGGGAAGTCACACAACATCGCAATTAAACAGGACTTATCCTGGGAATAACCAGGGAATAACCAGCAACAAATCATTCACAGGATTTCCCAGTGAATAATTTGTTGCTGGTAATCATAATTATTAATAATAATAATAATAATAATAATAATAAATTTTATTTGTATCCTGCGCCTCTGTCAAATTCCCTAGTTATTGTTGGGATATGTCATCTTTAATCGTGACATCATGTGAAAATTTTTGCCGCGATTGCATGACTTTTCCAGAAAAATGACTGCTTAAATCCCTGATTTTCCCCATGTGATAAAGTCCATAGAAAGCTGAAAGTCTACTGCTTCCACGAGTTAAAAATCTGGACCTAATTTCCAGAATTCCTCCTCACAACTCCATATCCCAGGCCTTTAATTTAACATGCTGTTTTGTTGTTGGGTGCCATCGACCTGGCTTTGACTTAGGATGACCCTATGAACCTGAGACTTCCAGAAGACCCTTTTTTAACTGCCCTGCTCACATCTTGCAAACTCAGTACCATTGCTTCATTTGTTGCAGCTGTAACATGGTCTTTGTATCTTCCAAGTGCCTTCAACAATTTCCCACTCTTCTTCTAGAGTTGACAGATTCCCTTCCAACATTGGTGTGTTTGTGTGTGTGTCTCAACTTCCAGCACTGTCTCTTGCTTCATTTTGGGTTGACTTCAAAGACATAGCCATGTTAGTCTAGAACAGGGGTAGGCAACCTAAGGCCCGGGGGCTGGATGCGGCCCCCCAAGGCCTTTGGACCGGCCCCAGGCCAGTCCTGCCGCCACTGCCTTCGCTCGCCATGATGATATTGATTATTGTTGTTATTACTTGTTCTTGGAGTTTTCTGGCAAAATCTCCACAGGGGTTTTGCCATGGCTTTTCTGGGGCTGAGAGAGTGTGCATGCATATTTTTTAATTTTTTAAAAAAAATATTTATTTATTTATTTATTCATTTATTTTTGGTGCTTCGGACAGCAACCCGGCCCCCAGCTCAAAAAGGTTGCCTACCCCTGGTCTAGAACAATATTCCAAGATATCTTGTAGTACCTTTGAGACTGAGAGAAAGAAAGAAGTTGATAGCATAAGCTTCTATAGACTTCATCAGATGTATGGATGGAATAAAGTGCCTAGGAAGGTCCTTTGGATTGTCTCATCTGATGTTATTTATGTCTTTCTCCCAGGATGGGATTCAACACCTTTACATTAATTTAAAATGAGATTAAATTCAGATGTTATTCTATGAAAGTTTTAAAAATAATCAAGTAACAGTATTATTTTAAAAATCCCATGGTTAAATCCACATTTAAAAATTGTTGTTGTTGTGTGCCTTCAAGTCATTTCTGATTTATGGCAAACCTATCACGGGGTGAACCTAGCATGGGGTTTTCTGGGAAGAATTTGTTCAGAGAGGATTTTGCCCTTGCCTTCCTCTGAGGCTGAGAGAGTGTGACTTGCCCTAGGTCACCCCATAGGTGTCTGTGGCTGATTGGGGATTTGAGCCCTGGTCTCCAGAGTTGTAGTCCATTGCTCAAACCACTACACCATACAGGCCCTCATTCAGAGTCTAGACTTTTAATATTATCCAGTCTCGTGATGATGTTGTCGGCTTCCTTGACATGCTCAGACCTTGTTTGAACCACCTTAAAAATTATAAAGCCATTTTATTTTACAAAATTAAATAATATCTCCAGGAAGTGGACGCAGAATGAGAAATGTAGGAAGACTATATCAACTCTGTGACCCTTTGAAATCAGGCTCCTTGAAATTAATGAAACCAATTTGACTCATACTCTGCTGATAAAACCAACCCGGTGCTAGCTTCTGACATCATTAAAACTAAAGACGGGCCAACATTTATCAGAAAGTAATTCTTCTGAAAAGATGTCTGATCTTTCCTTTATTAGCATCGCTCTTGCAATAAAATGAAAGTTCATTTACAGCATTTTGTACAAACATGGTCCACTTTTTAAAAAAATGAAAAAGCTGGTAGCTTCCATTCTCTCCTTTACTCCTCAGTCACCACAATGACCACAAATGATTCCAGGTCCAAGGAACCATGGTAGGCTTTGTCTTCATGGGTGAAATCCCTGTCCTACCCCAGGACTGGTGCTGCCCGATCACACATTGCACAACAGCCTCTGGTGAAATACCATGGATCTCCCCATTAACCCCGCTTTGCTCTAGAGCTGGCAAAGTCATGGGAAGCCCCAGTGTTTTCCCAAAACCCTGGGAATGTGGCATGGGAGAAACTGGAATTGGCCCAGCCTGCTGTTTCCATGCCAGGCACTGCAACATTCCTCTTCCATGCACTGAGTGGTACGGGCAAAGGGGATGACCTGTCCCCAGAGCCGTGGTTGCCACTTTTGTAACTACAGGAGCTTCGTGGACAGGTCAACTGGCATGTCACCACTTCTTCAGAGGATGACCTTGTCTATGCGACCAATGAGGAGAATGGGCAGAGGGACACCCTGGTCACATGGCGGAAGCCTCTGGAGATGGAAGGACAGGCCAGCTGTGCTGATATAGTGTTGGCCCAGCTGGCCCATGTGAACAACACTGCGCCACTGTACTGGGTGAAGCCTGGAGCAAGTTGCCACCATCGTGGCAATTCCAGGGCCATTTCTAATGCATAATGGTCCTGACAGGCCTTGGACCTATGGCCAGTGCAGACAGGGCCAAGATGTCAAATGGTAACTAGGCTTGCCAATAGAACTGGTGCTCCCACCATATGCAGTGGCTGGCAAACCCCACATGCCAACCAGTGGCAGTCAAGGGGAGAATGAATCCGGTTTGAACTGAGCTATCCCAGGTGCTGAAGCTATTTTGGGATTCAGCACCTTGGATAACTCATTTAAAATTCTTCCCTGTTAGGATACGGAGAGGAAGGAAAAGAGAAAGGGATAGGGAAAGGCTAGGGGAAAGGTAGAGAAATGGGGAAAAAAGGAGAAAGAGTAGGAAAATAAGGCGATGCTTACAGGATACTAGGAATATTAAGAGGATATTAGGAAGATTAAGTAGGAATCTATGACTAATCTTTTAACTAACCTTACTTTTTTATGAGATGAAATTAATATAAGGACATGACCATGGTTAATTTATGACACTACTGGGTATAACTCTGAACCTTAAATGATCAAAATTGTTGTAGATTATCAACTATCGTATATATGTTTATGAGAAATTTGTGTTTGTATGATTTTGTGTGAATTTGATATTTTTAAACAATAAAGTTTTTATAAAATAAAATAAAAAAAATTCTTCCCTGTTCACACTGAAGCCACCAGGTCCCACAAGTTCCAACCCTCATGAAAACAGAAAGAACCAATTCTAGTCCTATTGGTAGTAGTGAACCACTACTGGTAGTGGTGAACTTCACCCCTGAGAAATGGTTGGAGGATATATCTTCTCCACTAGGAAACTGGTTGAGAGTTTTCTCACCCCACTACACGTTCTCTGTCCACAATTAGAACAGAGACTTCAGAGATGCTAAGGAAAGATATATACATATTACAAACTGCCATTGGCTCATAAAGCCCATGGCTGGGGCCAGGTGTACCATGAGGAAGTTTGATGGCCACCTCAGGGAACAGAGGCTAGATGGTATGGTGAGTATCAGTATCCATCTGATGGTGGACACAGCTATATGGTCCAGGCAGCCTGACTTACTTCTCTTAAGTGAGCCTGCATGTGTCATTTCTGGTGATGAAGCATGCTGTCCTATCACTAAGGATGAAGAACGATTCATCTGCTAGTCTGGCTGGTTTCTGGTAGAACAGATCAGATGGAGTTTTATGCCCTCTCAATACCTTCTACCTATCTTGGGTTGTCATACTGTATGTCTGGAATGAACAAACCATTACATGTGGCCCTTGGATGCCCCCTTTATGGCCATGAAGCCCTTCACAGGTCTCCCAAAGCACCCAACTGTTACGACTCTCCTTGAGAGTTCATCAGAAGATGAAGGAGACATACCAGACATGGAGCAGATGTCTGATATACCTAGTTCAACATGATTCACAGAAGGAAGAGGAGCTGGAAGAAAGACTCACCCAGTCGCTGGGAAAGGTGAAGGCTTCAGCAGCTGGCTCACACCATTCCCTAGCCCATAGATGGAAAGAGAGGCTACATAAATGTTTGTTCCATGTCCTATGTGCCTATTGTTAGTTTTTAATTTAAAAACTGCTGAAACACGCTGGATTGCTCCTCTTTTTGTGTACGTGCAGTAGGAGCCTATCCTTATTCTCTCCATGTTATTTCTGCCTCTGGTTCCAAATTTTCTGTTAAAGACGTCATGTTCAGGGATTTGTGATTAAGTAAGGTTTCTCTGTGTGTTTGTGCCTTCAAATTGCCTGTCAACTTATGGTGACCCCATAAGTTTCATAGGGTTTTCCTAGGCAAGGAACACTCAGAGGTGTTTTTTTCAGTTCCTTCCTCTAAAATAGAGCTGCAGTGCCTGGTTTTTGTTGGTGGTCTTCCCTCCAAGTACTAACCAGGACTGACCCTGCTTAGCTTTCAAGATCAGACAGGATCTGGTGCCTTTAGGGTATTATACATGAACGCTAATTCACACCAGGATGCCAAAACCAACTCATCCCAAGCTCAACTGAACCTTAGGGCAGAATTCAAATTTGGGGTAGCAAATGAGGGGAGATCCCATGACTATCCCATTTTTGAGACTCAGTGCTACTTCTACTTCTGAACTTTCCTCTGAGTTTACCCAACTTGTAGATTGGTCTTTGCTCCTCTGGAAACCAATCTTGAGATTCATAGAGCCATAAAAAACCCAATACATGCCTGATTTCACAGAAGAGGCAGAATTTCTTGACACGCAAGTATAATCCTCTGATAGTTCTCCCTCGGCAATTCATCTCTTTCCTGGAAAGGGACATGGCTTGATACCTAGTAGAGCAAACTGATTAAAAATAAAATAAGAAATATGGGATGTTGGGCTGATAATATTTCCTCCCACACATACCTTTTCTCTTTGGTCAAAATAGTGACAACACAATGATTGGTGATTTGGGATAGGAAATGCTTCATTATCTATGACACACTTGAAATTAGATAGCATTCTCAATACAGTGAAGGATTTTGCTTCTCCTCTTGGGTCCTGGGTCCAGAAAGAGATCGTGGAGTCCATTGAACCCTAATTTGAGCCTTCATCTAGGGAAAATTCCAAAGTTTGCAAAATTACTTTTTAAAAGTTGTTATGCGAAGGGATCTTGTAGCGCCTTTGAGACTAACTGAAACAAAGAAGCTGTTATCATGGGCTTTTGTAGACTTGAATCTACTTCCTCAGGTGCATGCTGAAGAGCCAAGCCAAAAGTCATTGCTAAAGAGCAACAGAAATGCAGCAGAACAGTTACTGGAAGGAAAGATAAGATCTATCTATCTATTCATCAGGATCTATTCTATTCTCTTTCCAGAAGGCAGTAGTATGTTTTTCTGGGTAGCATCTATGCTACAGAAATAATGCAAGCTGACACCACTTTAACAGCCATGGCTCAATGGTATGGAATTCTGGATTTGTACTTTTGCAAGGTCTTTAGCTTTCTCTGCCAAAGAGTGCTGGTTCCTTATGAAACTATAAATCCCAGGATTCTGTAGGATGGAGCCATGGCAGTTAAAGTAGTGTTAAACTGCATTATTACCATAGTGTAGATCAGGGGTAGGCAACCTTTCCCCTTTAAGGGCCGAGGGACTTCAGCTCCCCAAAGCCTCAGCCATGTTGGCCAATAGTCCCATGTTGGCCAATAGCTCCTGGGATTCTGGGAGCTGAAGTCCCTCGGCCCTTAAAGAGGAAAGGTTGCCTACCCCTGGTGTAGATGCACCCCAGGAAAACATACTACTGCCTTCCGGACAAAGAATAGGGCGGATCTTGTGTGTGTTTGTGTAAAATATATATCCTGTCTTTCCTTCTTCTGCACTTCAATTGCTCTTCAGCATGGACCTTTGGCTTGCCTCTTCAGCATGGACTCCCAGTTGACCCAGTTGACACTTCGCTGGCTCTCCTGTGGCTTGACCAGGACCATCAGTCTTTTCATACAACATCCAGTCAGAACTGACATAGAAGGCACAGCTGGAGTCTCACAGAGATTTGACCTCATGCTCCTTAAACCCAGGGCCTGGAGAGAGATTATGCACAGGGCCAGATGCATATTATTTGGTGCATCATTTCTCTGTCTTTCCCATCCTCTCCTTTTCAGCACAGGAAAACACCACATGCAAAGCTGGCTGTTTATTTATATCTTCCTCAAAGGAAGATAAAACTCCAAGGTTGTTCTATGCTGATTCTGGTTTTAACAACAGCCTCAATGGATTAAAGTCAATGGCCTCTTGAAATGCACTATAGTTTCTTTGCCTTCCCAGAAATCCTCCTTTCAAAGCATTTCTGACACCGGTTGACTGTTTCTGCTTGTTTCCAAGGAGATGCCCATTGGCATTAAGAGTGTGAGAACGTGCCTTAAACAGAACTGTTACCTTTTTGGGTCCTGGTGGCCCTTTCAAGAAGAGTCAAGGGTGCTTGCCTATTTGGAGAGCTTCATCTTGACAGTCCTCAATGGAGAAAAGCTCTGATTTGTTTGGTGAAGCTTACAGCTCTTTCAGGGATGTCAACAGTTTTAATTCTTGCATTTTTTTTCTGCATTGAATTGGATGTCGGAACAATGAAAGAGAAATTCCAGGATGAGTCAAGGAGTCTTTTGGAATGGGAGAGGAGAGCGGTCTGTGTGGCAGGTGGACATTCTGCAATCCTAGGGTCCTTCCACATTACACAGTTATAGTGCTATAATTCCACTTTCCCTGCCAGGGCTCTGTGATCCCATGGCATCCTGGGATTTGACGTTTAAAGGATGGCGTTTAGGATTCTCAGCCAGAGAGCTGAGGGGTTCACCAAACTACAAACCCCAGGATCCCATAGGATGCAGCCATGGCTGTAAAAACTGACGCCTGGTCTATAACTACATAGTGTGAAAGGACCCTGACTGTGGCAAACACTGCTCTTGGAATACACCCAGCTGGTGATGATTTTGGCCTCATTGTGATGGTGGTTCAATTCAAGAAGGATATGGACAAGCTGGAGCAAGTCTAGAGAAGGGTGACCCAAATGATAACAGTTCTGGAAATTGTTCTATGAGGATTGTCTTAGGGAGATGGGTATGCTTAGCCTAGAGAAGAGAAGATTAAGAGGAGACATGATAGCCATGTTTAAATATTTGAAGGGGTGTCATATTGAGGATGGAGCAAGCTTGTTTTCTGCTGCTCCAGAGAACAGAATACAGAGCGATGGATTCAAACTATAGGAAACGAGATTCCACCTAAATGTTAAGAAGAACTTCTTGATGGTAAGTGTCCTTCAAAAGTGGAAGATGTTGCCTTGGAGGGTGATGGAATCCCCTTCTTTGGAGGTTTTTAAACAGAGGCTGGATGGCCATCTCTTGGGGGTACTTTGATTGTGTCTTCCTGCATGGCAGAATGGGGTTGCATTGAATGGCCCTTGGGTTCTCTCCCAACTCTAGGATTCCATGATTCTATGAGATAAAACTTGACTGGTTCAACTAAGGTTTTTAGGATACATAGATCATGCAATGAATCCTATTGCTTAGAGTAAACTTGCCAAATCAGTAGTTGTACTGAGTTGTACTGAGTCAACACTTATGTCAAGCCCATTGCTTAGTGGGTCTACTTATATTGGAAGTGACTAAACGGAGTTAGGCCCATGACTTTGTAGTTTGGCTTTCTTTTGATTTTCCCAAACTGCTATAATCTGTTTAAATAGCTTTCAGACAGTTTAAGCTGTTTTTATTAATTGCCTTTCATTCTGTGATTTTCTGGCCTAGGGCAACCTCCCTTAAAAGAACTTTGAAAGGAAGCAATTGATCAACATCTGATTAGGAGACTGGCTATGCTGCCTTGAAAAAGCAAGAGCCACACAAGATGGCAGTGCAGTTTGTCAAAAGAGGCTTCAGACCAAGGGCTAGAAGTTAAAAATAGCCATGCACCCAGACACAAGCTAGGGATTCCCCAGCTTTCTATCTCATGAAGAGAGACAGCAATGGGAGAAGTAACCTTTTTATACACTGGTTACAGATTGTGTCTGATTTGGAGAAGACACACCAAAAGCAACGATATCTCAATGACAAACTGAATTATATTATCCAGTACGCCCCCCATATCCATGGAATTCAGTATACTCAGCCCTCCAGATCCACAGATTTTTTAGTCTACACATTGAAAATATTCTAAAAAAAATATAAATTCCAAAATTGATTTTGCCATTTTATTTAAGGGACACCATTTTACTATGCCATTTTTATTTAATAGGATTTGAGCATCCCTGGATTTTGGTATCAACGGAGAATCTTGGCACCAAACCCTAGCGGATACCAAGGGCCCACTGTATTTGTGGTTTCACTTACCCACATCTAAAGAAATATGTTATCTCTAGGCATTTCTAGGTCCTCCAGTGCAATTCTATGGTCAACTTCCGGCCCAAGCATATCATAGAGTCATGCTGGTGGATCTAGAAATGTCTAGAGTGTTCTGTCTAGGCATTTTTAGGTCCTCCAGTGTAATTCTGTGGTATGCTTGGGTTGCAAGGGGTTCATCTAATTGACAATAATGGAGTCCCCTGTTATCCACAGTTTCAGGTATCCACACAGTGTGCGTTTCTTGGAAAGTAGCCCCAGGGATATGGGGTCATACTATAAAAGATCTACCAGTCTGAATCTGGTTAAGTCTGACTCTATTTGCTTCCTCTGAGCCTAGACAGAGGATTATTGTGAAGAGGGAATGGGAGAGGTGAACTTTGTATACATGTTAAGTCTCCCTTATCTGGAATTCCAAAATCTGAAATATTCCAAGATATAAAATTGCCCAATTATTCCAAAATAAAAAATTACAGATGACAATGAATTCTATACTTGAAGGAGAAATCCCAGATATGTGGAGGTCCTCATATATTACGTTGATATCCAAAGAAGAAAAAGAAATTCAAGAAGTGAGAAATTATAGACCGATTGCATTACTGAGCAATGATTATAAAATATTTACATTGATTTTGGCAGAAAGATTTAAATTTTTTTTTTAGTAATTGGATAAATACAGATCAATCAGGCTTCCTACCAAACAGACACATGAAAGAAAATATAAGAAATATAATTGATATAATTGAACTACATGAAAAAGACCAGATAAAAAAGCAGCATTGATATTCTTGGATGCTGAAAAAGCGTTTGACAATGTTCACTGGGATTTTCTACTGGAAATTTTGAGGAAGATAGAAATGGGAAGCAATATGATAAAATGGATTGAGGAAATATACAAGAAACAAGAAACTCGAATATTAGTCAATGGAGAGAAAACTGCATGCTGCCAGACTGAGAAAGGAACGAGACAAGGATGTCCGTTATCTCCTTTACTGTTTATAATGACTTTAGAACCATTATTGGAAAACATTGAAATGACTTAATTAAAGGAATAAAGACTGGTAAACATGAACATAAGGTGAAGGCATATGCAGATGATTTGGTTATAACATTATCTGACCCTTTAGAATGTATTAACCTACTAATGGAAACAATCAGAGAATACGGAAGACATGCTGGATTTAAAATAAATGTTAAGAAAACAAATATGTTGTTAATGAATATTAATAAGACAGAGACTGAACAACTTCAGCATGTATCTCAATTTGAGGTAAAGAAAAAAATAAAATATTTAGGAATGTAGCTTACAAATAGAAATTTAGATCTATTCAAGAATAATTACGAAAATACTTGGCAAGAAATTCGGAAGGATTTACAAAGATGGTCAAAAATGAATTTATCATGGATTGGGAGGATCTCTACAATTAAAATGAATGTAACTTTAAAAATGATGTTTCTCTTTCAAATGCTTCCTATTATAACTAATGACAAACCATTTAAAGAATGGGAAAAAGATCTTTCTGATTTTATCTGGAATAAGAAAAAAGCGAGGATAAAGATGAAGATACTTCAAGATAATAAAGAAAGAGGAGGTATGAATATCCCAAATTTTAAATTATATCATCATGCAGCTTGTCTTGAATGGTTGAAAGAGTGGGTGAATATTAAGGATGATAGAACATTACAATTGGAAGGGTCAGATTTGACCTTTGGTTGGCACGCATATCTGATCTATGATAAAGATATGGTTAATCGAGAATTCAATAATCATATAATAAGGAAACCATTGCTAAAAGTGTGGAAAAATATAGATATATTTTTATAAAGAAAATTCCCAGATGGACTTCGATAAATGAAGCTTTTTATAGAAGAGAAAGAATGAAAGAAGGAAAATGGATAACTTATAGAGACTTATTAGTTTGAGAAACAGATAAACCAAGAATTAAAACTATGGAAGAACTACTAAAGGAAGGATGTACATGTAATTGGTTCTTATACAGACAAATTAATGAAAGATTTAAGATGGATCAAAAAACAGTACAAATACAAAAAGAAGAATTAGAATTTGAAAAACTCCTAACACAAGAAACTCAACACAAGATATCAAAACTATACAAATTGCTACTGAAAGTAGAGATGGAGACAGAAACGGTTAAACAATATATGATAAAATGGGCTCAAGATGTGAAAAAACCTATAATGATGGAAGAGTGGGAAAAGAATTGGAATAAAAGATTGCGTTATACACTGAGTTATGAGGTAAAAGAGAATTATTTAAAGACACAATATAGGTGGTACTTAACACCAGAGAAGATATCCAAGATTTATCAGAAAAATAGTGGTGATTGTTGGATCTGTTCAAAGTCTAGAGGTACCTATATGCATATGTGGTGGGAATGTGGAAGAACTGAGAAATTTTGGACAATGATACATGCAGAAATAGAAAAAAAATTAAATATTAAGATTAACAAGCAACCCACAACTTTGCTATTAGGTATGCTAGATGAGAATATAGAAAAAAGATTTGGGAAAATCATATTTTATATATTATATGCAGCAAGAAATACTCTGGCGAGAAAGTGGAAAAGCAAATAAATTCCCACATTGCAAGAATGGCAGTATAAATTATATGATACAATGGAAGCAGATAAACTGACAAGTCTCCTAAAAGGATATACAAAGAATAAATACGAAAGAGACTGGGCACCGGTAACAAATTATTTTAAGGATACATGGGGTGAAAATAGCGTGATTGCTCTGAAAGATTGATTGAAAGATTAATATAATGATTTGTTGATAAATTATATGAATACTTTAAATGGGTGAGGAAATAAGTAAAGTATAGAATATATTGTGGATTATAGTAAATAATTACAATCCTGGTCTTTATAATTGGGTGCAAATCATTGCATTCCCTATTCCCATGGATGGATGTGAGAGCTCGATAGTTAAGAAAGAAGGTAGCAAGAAAATCAATGCATTTGAGATAATATAGTGCTGGAGAAGAGTGCTGAGGACAGCCAAAGGGACAAACAAGTGGGTCCTAGAGCAGATCAAGATGAAAAAACTGAGGCTGTCATACTTCGAACACATCACAAGAAGGGAGGACTTATTGGAAAAGACAATAATGCTGGGAAGATGGAGGGAAGTAGGAAGAGAGGAAGGCCACAGGCCAGATAGATAGACTCTATTAAAAAGGACACAGATATTAAGAGGTTTCAGGAATGAAGCAGAGCAGTGGAGGACAGAGGGTCTTGGAGATGTCTCATCCATTAGGCCATCATGGGGAGATTGACTTGAGAACAGTTAACAACAACAAAAAGGGTTGTACTATATGGCCCTTATGGTCCCTTCCAACTCTAAGATTCTTTGATTTTATTGTGCAAGGGGGTTTATTCCCAAGCTTATAGAGCAGAAAGGTTGGGCTCATTTAAGTCATGTTCCCTTAGACAAGGAAAAGGTAGCTGTTCCCCACTTGCCAATGTTTTGTTGTTTATTCATCTCCATGCTTCTGATTCCAACAGTGAACTCTTCAGTCATTATTGATTGGCAGAATAAAAAAAATGTAGACCTCTCAGGTTGCCAAGGGGAAATCTTTCCAAGGCAGACTTTCAGTTCTGCTGCTCAATTCTTCGTTTTGGATCAGTTAGCTGGTCTGAGAGTTACACCAACATTACAAAACATACCATGCTAAGAGAAGGCAAAGACTGTATGTTGAGATTCTGCACCCTATCTGTATTATTACACAGAGAGAACTCAATTGGAAAATTGTATTTGCACAAAGTGGTATTTTAAAAAGATGTGTTGCACAATTTTCTAATAGATTGAAGTGCCAAAGATATTCTTAGTTGGCTGCCTCTTTCAGCGGGAAGTGAAAATCGCTGGCAGATATCCTGCACCAAGGATGCAGAATGTAACTTTATGCAGCAGCTGTGCAACAGCACCTTGATAGTAAATTGCACAGTTGAATTGCACAATCTTGCACAGCTGAATGTGCAACCAAATGTGCATGTGCAACCCTATGCAATGCACACACATTCAATGTGCAATGGAATTGAATCACATATGCAACACTGCGTATGCAGTCTTGAACTGAACAGAGCACTGTTTAACTGATTCTGTAGGGGAACTTCTATATCCATAAAAAATTAGTTGGATTCTCTGTTCTAATTTGAATCTAATGAATCTGTTCCTAGCCTCTGGGGCAAGATTGAGCAAACTCACTCCATCTTCTACATCACAGTCCTTCAGATATTTAAAGATGGCTATCCCTATCATTTTCAGTCTTTCAGGTCTCAGGAAATGGCTTTTCATCACAGGGTGCTGGTACCATAATATCTTGGAACTACTCATGTCTTGACCATCACTGTGGAAGAATGACACGGAGGCACTAGTATGGCATGTGTCCTCCAGACCAATGTGAAAGCCTGCCCTCAGAACAAAGAGAGAAATATAGAGATCCAAGAAGAAGTGGTCTGTAGGCAACTAGTAATACAACAGGTCTACAAACTCAACAATAGACAACACTGGACCTTGTGCAATGATCTTTTGCAATGACCTTATGAAATAAGCAAGAAGGCTGGAGAGATGAGACCAGAGACAACTAATACACCCTAATCCAAATCCTGGGATAGATTTGCTTCTTTTACTGCCACCCTCAAGCTGTTTTTCTCGGGTTGCCATGTCTCTCAGGTATTGTATAAACAGACTCAACAACATTCTGAACAGTCCATCTGTAAGTTTTTGAGTTTATTTGTGAACCTAGGAAATGGTGCCATTGGGGAGGAGTGGCTGTGGCACTCTAGTTGCCACTGAAATTCAGCCAAAAGGAAAATGTGAAATGAATTTGTGGATTTTTCCTTTTGAGAGATACGCCAAAGGATTTTGGAGAGAACATGAGACATATTTTCAGCCTGTACACAGCTCGATTCTCAAGTGAAATTTCAAGCAAATGTGAATGCTCTTCCTCAGGCAAAATATCTGGAGAATTTCAAGGCAAGGCAGAAGAGTTCTAATAAGTAAGCAGCGTACTATCTCCGGTACATGTGTGATGTTTTCAGATTGGTTTCCAATTAAAGAAGAATTGGGTGTCCTTCTGGAGGCAAAGGACTGAGTTATCTAAAGAAATGGTCTGAGATCCATTTCGGGACACACAAAGGAAAGCAGATCTTGACACATTCGCTACGAAGGTAGAATAACAGACTTGGAAGGGGCTGCAGAAGCCATTGACTCCAATGCCCCGCTCAGTATAGAAACTACAGCTAAAATATTACTAGCAGGGAGCTGCTTTTGAAAGATGCCCAGAAAAGAAGACCCAACCGCCTCTCTAGGCAATTGGTTCAATTGCTAAAACAGTCTTACAAGAAGTTCCTTCTAATGTTTAATAGAAATCTACCTCCTACAACTTAAAACCACTAGACCTGGTCTTGTCCTATGGGACAACTGAGAACAAACCTGCTCCCCTTTTCTCTGTGGCAGCCCTTGAGGTATTTAAAGAGGGAAATCATGTCAACCCCTCAGTCTTCTCTTCTCCAAGCTCAACATATCCAACTCCCTCAACATTTCCTCATATGTTTTATTCTCCCTCTTTTCATCCCAGTTGTTCTTCTCTGAACCTTCTCCAACTTGTCAATTTGTTGCTATTGGGTGTTTTCAAGTCATTTCTGACTTATGGAAACCCTAAGGTGACCCCACCATGAGGTTTTCTTAGCAAAAAAATTGTTCAGAATGGGTTTTCCTTTGTCTTTGAGGTTGAGATAGTGTGATTTACCCAAAGTCACCCAGGGACTTTCCATGGCTGAGTGGGTATTTGAACCCTGGTCTACAGAGTTGTAGCTTAAACCTTCTTGCTATCTTTTTTAAAATGAGGCACCCAAGTCTGAGCTCAATACTCAGGCTGGAATCTCATAATCAAGATGTCATATAAGAGGTGGAGCAATGCCTGAAAAAGTTACTTCTGAGGACTATCTGTGGACCAGCCAGTATTCACCAGTAAAGCCAATAGGCTGTTGGTAGTTGCAATCCAATGACATCTATATGATTCCTACTGTAGATCTAGTACAATGTCTTGTTCTGTGCAAGAAGTTTTGATAGCCCATTACCTAACCCTATTGACTAGTCTGAAACAGAGGAGACTCAATGACAGGTGAATCAGCAGAGAGATAAATCCTATTGATTCACTGGGTCTACTCTTCATGGTGACCCTGTCCTTTTTGGCAAGATTGATTTGGAGGAGGCTTGTCACTGCATTCCTCTAAGGCTGAGAGACAGTGACTTGTTTGAGCTCAGACAGTGGTTTGGGGGGGGGGGGCTGAGCAGGGATTGGAGTCCTTGCCTCCCAGAACCAAAAACATCTGAATGAAGAATTAAACCAATACACTATGATGGCTCCTCTAATTGGAATGAATGCTATGATTCAGCTCAATATCTTAGCCTTCAAAGTTGATTCATGAGAGTCATGGGGAGAGGTCTGTAGGTGGCAATTAACATTATTATTATTATTATTATTATTATTATTATTATTATTATTATTATTATTATTATTTATATCCTGCCTTTAGCCGAGGCTATTAAGGCGGCTTACAATCTAAAAGCACAATCCCATACAATACAATACAACCATGATGGCTATATGAGATCTCCACTGAATCCAGTCAAGACCATCCCAAGACATTTTGCCAAGACAAGGGGCAAGTTGCCACATCCTCACAGAAGGCAACTGGTAGTTGAACCTTACTTTAGTATGGGCAATGGAATAAGGTCCTCCACTACAACCATGGAAAGAAGACTGGGTTTCTGGGTACATGATACGCTGTGCAAAACACTACACATACACACATGGCTCTGTCATCTATGAGAAGGCAATGGTCAGGGGGCTCAAGAGGAACATTGGAGAAGCTTCCACAGTTGCTCCCAGCTTGTGCTATCTGAGGATGTTGTCTCCTCCTATCTCTTGTTACAGCTGCCCATGATGACTATTTCTGGAGAGCCACAATATACTGGATGCACAAGCTTCTCAGAAACATATGGTTGTCCAGTGTGGCAACTAGGATGTTGGGTTCCTGGTCTGACCCAGAAGGGTTGTGCATTGAGATTTCTGAAGAACCACATGTTTCCTTCACATAGGTGTCATTTCTCAAGGGACTTCCGCACCTCCAAAGACCCTTCCCACTAGATGAGTCCTTCAAGGCAGCAAAGAAAACACTGGTTGACTTTATTCACAGAAACTGGGAGGCCAAGAGCAGAAGGAAAAGAAGCCCCATCACTCAGTGACTTGGGACAGATTAATAAATGTCTTGCCATGGAATGAGTACAATGATGGGCTAAGTTACTGTGGTCTCTGGCTGAGCAACTTGTTAACAGCTGTGTCAATTCAGGACATCCGCAGGCAGACAAGGCTGCACCCCTCTTTAGATGGGTGGGCATGCCATTTCTCCCAACCAAAACAGTTTTCCCTTCCAAATAAAGAATTGCAATTAACAAGTGCTTTTGGAGTGAAACACGTTCCTTTGAATAGAGTGTTAAATGGTGCACAATGATCATAGTTGGGTCAATCTTGAGAGAGGACAGAAATGGCCAAACTGGTTTTTAATGACCCAAATTAAATTGCGAATCCACATTAGAGTCGATCCATTCAGCCATAGAGTAGACCCACTGAGTCAGTTGGTCAATGATAATTGAAGACTCATAAAGTTAGAAGTACCCCAAAGGCCATGTAGTCCAACCCCATTCTGCCACGCAGGAAGACACAATCCAAGCAATCCTGACAGATGACTATCTAGCCTCTGTTTAAAAGCCTTCAAAGAAGGAGACTCCACCACACTCCGAGGCCACATATTCCACTGTTTTGGGGACAAAATGATGGATTTTGATATGACCCATGGACAAGTCAAGGGTAAAACTTAGGGGCATGTAACAAAGGTTGTAAAGGACAAAGCATGAGAAAAAGATGTCAAAGAACTTACAAAATTCTGGCAGGGATGACTTTTTGTGCTCACTCTAAAGCAGTGGTTCCCAAACTTTGGTTCCCCAGATGTTTTGGACTTCAACTCCCAGAAGCCACAGCCAGCTTAATCAACAGACAGGAATTCTGGGAGCAGAGGTCTAAAACATCTGGAGGACTAGAGTTTGGAAACCACTGCTCGAAAGGTTGGATGGACAAGGAGGGAACTAGGGTAAATTGTGGCTGTTTGAAGGCAACCAGGCACAGCAGGGCTAAGAATACCGACACATGTCAAAGAGGATGAAAAAGGCAAAGCAAAGGAATTGCTGACTACGTTATCAGTGATTCTATCTTTTCACTTTAATGTGGTAACTTTACTTGATTTTACAATATTAGATAAAAACCTAAGGATCCCATAAAAGTATTAAACAAGTTATATATTAAAACATATTAAAAACGCTCAAGCAGCCAGTAACAGACAATAGCGGCAACTCTAACCGAAGGTGGGGGAGGAAGAGATGGGGAACTCCTGAAGCTG
>CM034710.1:126242049-126276785 GCA_020142125.1 Phrynosoma platyrhinos | reverse complement strand
TTCACTTTAACCTAGTTATGCTATCTTCTTAATTGACATGGTAGTTTTTAAGATGAAAAAAGCAAATTCATAGGCAATGATGATGACTTCTAAAAAGGGACACAAAGGCTACGACAGACTGGCCATTTCACTGACAACTGAACTTGAGTTCCTGCATCCTTAATGCCAATGACTGTCGCAATGCCTCCAATGAGTTTAATTTGGGATTGTGGGATTTGTGAACGTTCATCCTGACTCCCGGGGGTTATTGGCCTAGAAAGGTCTAACTCAGAGCTGGGTTTTCTTGTAATTCCTAATTGTTCCTGGTTTATACAAATGATGTGAAGAACCCCTTGGCCTGACCCTTTCCACTCTCGCAGTTCCTCCAGGAAGTCCAAAGCAAATGGAATGCAAACATATCTGATAACAAGAGCAACAGCAAAGTTCATCAAATGTTTCCCATTTGAAAACCAAACCAAAACATCAGGGCCAGTTAGGAGATTGGGTTGAAGACTGGGTTGATCTTGGGTTGACATTTAACATCTTCCTATGGCTGGACATTTAATTTGTATTATTCCTTATTGACTTTCTCATCCCTTCTTTCCTCCCTTCTCACCAGTAACTATCCTTCTTACTCCTCTTGCAAATTTTAGGGTGTAAACTCCTTGGGACAGGGACCAATCTTCGGTCTCTTGTTCCAACTCTTGAGCTTTCCAACTCTTGATCTTCATGCTATTTTTTAATGCAGTCATGGCTAACTGGGGTGATAGGAAGAATCATCGTCCTGATGGTTGTCTTCTTTGTGCTTTCCCTAGACTTTAAGGAAGTCTTTGAGCTCTTTGACAGAACTCCCAAGGGAGAATTGAAGATCACATATGCGCAGTGTGGCGACGTCTTGAGGGCATGTGGCCAGAATCCCACCCAGGCGGAAGTTCTTAAAGTCCTTGGAAGACCCAAGCCAGATGGTTAGTGTCTTCTCTATTCTATTTCTGTGATGACCACTTCATCAAATAGTTACAAATAATAATCTCAGATCTGTCTCAACCATTTTGGAATTAATGATCTGTGGACCTCACAGAATCTCACTGGCATTTTCTCGCACCATTAGATGGAGCAGGGGTTGTTGTTGTTGTTGTTGTTGTATGCCTCCAAGTCATTTCTGACTTATGGCGACCCTATTGCGGGGCTTTCTTGGCAAGATTCGCCAAGAGGGGTTTGCCTTTGCCTCCCTCTGAGGCTGAGAGAACATGGCTTGCTCAAGGTCGCCCAGGGTGCATCTACACCATAGAAATAATGCATTTGGATGTTTGAAGTGCTGTAGCTCCCTCCTGTGGAATCCTGGGATTTGTAGTTTTACAAGGTCTGTAGCTGTTTCTGCTGGTTCCTCACAAAACTATGGATTTGTTAGATGGAGCCATGGCAGTCAAAGCAGTGTCAAACTGCACAATTTCTATAGTGTAGATGCACCTCTTGATTTTGCCATTTTATATAAGGGACATCATTTTACTATGTTATAGGATTTGAGCATCCAAAGATTTTGGGGAGGAGTCTGGAACCAAACTTCAACATATATCAAGTGCTCACTGTAATTACTCTTATTTCAACTATAAGCTCATGTTGCATTCTGCAAATATTTGTCCAATTTCGACTTCTGATCTCTCACCTTCAGACAAAAAAAACAGAGCCCCAAAGGAGATACTTTGTCTTGGACTGCTGCTTGGCTCTTTTAGCCTGAAATCATGGAGGGAGCTCCAGGGACCTATGAAGACTTCCCAAACTTTGGTCCTCCAGATGTTTGGGACTTCAGCTCCCAGAAGCCCCAGCCAGGTTGGCCAACCATCAGGAATCCTGAGAGCTAAGTCCCAAACACCTAGAGGACCACCATTTGGGAACCACTGATGGAGAGCATCAGGAAGGGATGGATAGACAATGGACACCTCTGGTTGAGTTATTGGGTCTCTTTCTCCATCATGAAAAAAGAAGCTGGTCCTCATTGTCCACTTGTATGTTGACAGAAATGAACACCAAGATGATTGACTTTGACACCTTCCTGCCTATGCTTCAGCACATTGCCAAGACCAAAGACACAGGGACCTATGAGGACTTTGTGGAAGGCCTGCGTGTTTTTGATAAGGAAGGGAATGGCACTGTCATGGGAGCCGAGCTCCGCCATGTTCTAGCGACTCTTGGTAAGCAAATCCCCAAGAAAAATGGTGATGCCATCTTACTTTCATGGGGAGGTCCAATACTTTCTCTCCTCAGTTTCGATATGGACAGACTGAGGAGATAGATGCAAAGCAAAGGCTTTTTAGTTAATGTAACTTCCCTGGCTATTTGCTTTTTTTCTTCTTCTTCTCATGATCTGACTGCTATGTAAGATTAGAATCAGAGATTTAATCTTGTGAGTTAATGGAAGAAAACATGAACTAAGAATAATCACAACTACAGCTCTTGGTTGGATTCAGATTTAGCTTTATGAGTTAGATCCAAGCTTAGGCTGCATCAATGCAATTTGTCCTTGCATTGTCATGGCTCAATGCTATGAAATTCTGGGCTTTGTAGTTTTGCGAGATTAGTCTTCTCTATCAGAGAGCTCTGGTGCACAACAAACTACAAATCCTATGCTTGTTAAAGCAGTGTCAAACTGAATTATGTTTACAGTGCAGATTAGACCTTCGTCTCCTTGCATCTGAGGTAGTAGAACAAGTCTACCAAAGCTTACGCTACCACTTCTTTCATTCAGTCTCAAAGGTGCTACAAGATCCCCTTGCATGTTTTCTCAAGCTCTTAACCTTTCTTGTCCTCTCAACCTCAGGTATTGTTGTTCTTCCTATTTTTAATTCTGCTCTAGGAGAAAGACTGACCGAGGAAGAGGTTGATAAGTTAATGGCTGGCCAGGAAGATTCCAATGGTTGCATCAATTATGAAGGTATGATGGATGACCCTCAATTCCCTTGGAACTAAATAAATAAACAAATAAATGGGTATACACACACACACACACACACACACACACACACACACACACACACACGATGAGAGAGAGAGAGAGAGAGAGAGAGATAGAGAGAGAGAGAGAGAGAGATTTATTCAATGTTGCCAGGTTGCAGTTGATGATGTTGCTTATAATTTGAATGAAGCAATATCTCCTTCAGTCTACAAAGCAATGTAGCCCCACACTGCAGAATTAAAGCAATTTGACACCATTTAACTGCCATGACTGGGATTTGTAGTTTGATGAGTTTTTCAGCCTAGTCTGACAGAGAGTTCTAGTGCCTCACCAAACTACAAATCCCAGGATTCTTTAGGATAGGGCTAGAATCTTGAGTTTTGCAGGCAGAGAAAATCTGGCCCACCCCAAGCACTAAAGACTAGATAGCCCAGCTATGAGATATTAAATGACTTTTCCTTCTTCTGTTTTGTTCCAGCATTTGTAAAGCACATCATGGCCAGCTGAATGCCAGGTAAGCCAGCCAACGTTGTCATTGTTTTTTAAGGGGTTGGGGTGAATCTTCAGCAGACTGACTGATGCACCTACTATCTGGCTTTTGATGATTAATGGATTGATTTGAACAATCAATGCTTTGCTGTAACATAAATTTGCATTTCAGAGAACCTCAGTGAATATTCATTGCTCTTTCATCCAAACAAAGGGATTTAGTATTTGATAAACCAAAGCCTATCCACTGTCAGAAAGAAAGACAAGCTGGGTCATTCCACCTAAATATTCTACCTAAACATTAGGAAGAATTTTCTGATGGTAAGAGCTGTTCCACAGTGGAATATGCTATGGATAGCCATCTGTTGGGAGTGTTTGGATTGTGTATTCCTGCATGGCATCCAGAGTTGGACTGGATGGCCCTTGGAATCTCTTCCATTTTCTAGGATACTATAATTTTATTATTCTATGTACAGCAAATGTCTGTCTTATCGTAGTACTCCAGGGCCAGTGGCTCCACAAGAAAACCAGTTCATGACCGATCAGTATTCAGAAAGCACCAGATTCAAATCTTGTGGTCAGAACACTGGGCAGACTCAAACGAAATGGGTGGGCAACAGGTTTGGAGGCCTATTTTCAGCTCTGAAACTCTCCAAGGTCCCCATGGATGATCAAAGGTCAACTCAAACCCAAACTGGGAATGGCTTGAAAAACATCTTATGTTAAATAGTGCAACAGGGTGCAACATATTTGAATGGTTAATTGCTAAAAGGAAGTCCATGGAACCTTGACCTGCAAAAACTGACTTGTGGGGAGATTACATGTTGCCACAGAGCATGGCCACACCATCTTGGGAACAAAGGGGGGTTGCAGACTGCCAGAAATAGTGCAAATTGAGTCCACTTTTAGGGTTAGGGTTAGTGCTAGGGAATCATGGCAATTATTTTTTTTTTCTGAGACATTGAGCCTTCTCTCTCAGAGAGCTCTGGTGCCACAATAAAATACAGTTCCCATGATTCCCTAACCCTAACTCTAACCCTAAAAGTGGGCTCAATTTGCACTATTTCTGGCAGTCTGCAACCCCCCAAAGCTAGCGTCAGGCCATGAACTAAAAAAAGTCAGGGTTGGGCTACCTGAGGTAGTCCAGGGCTGACTTTTCAGTCCTTGAAACCTTCTTGGGGCCATAGCAGTCTTACAAACAAAATGGGAAGTGACTGGAAATCTACTTCTAGTTTTTTCAAAACTGCATTTAGGGGGGTCGCATGCCCTCCAAAGTTTCACAGCTGAAAAATGAGACACATGTGCCACGCAGCATCAGAGGATGGCCAAAATGGAAGAAGTTATTATGGAGGAGAAATACACAAGCTATGAGAGGCAGCAGCAGTTTGCTTTAGCCTGGTCTACAGGAAAGGGCAAAATTCTGCCACCTTTGATGTGCTCACACCCCCATTGAGTGCAATTTAGTGCAAATAGGGAACCCTGGTTGCACAGTGGTTAAATACTGGTCCTGCAGCCACAAGGTTGTGAGTTTGATCCCAGGAAGGGCTCCAAGGTTGACTCACCCTTCCATCCTTTCATAGGTCAGTAAAATAAGCACCCAGCTTACAGATTGTAAACCGCTTAGAGAGGGCTTAGTTCACTGATAAGTGGTGTAGAAATGTAAATGCAATTTCTAAATGCTATTGCTAACTCCGTTTGCAGCTACTGAGGACAGAGGGGAAAGTGTGCTCCTGCAGTCCTATTGAATCAAACAGTAGACTGAAGGCAATGATTAATAGTTTCACCTCATCCAAAAATGTGCAACTTCATGATTGGAATCTTTTTGTTTAATCCCAGCTGGAGAAGAATCAATAGCTCCCCTCTACTTGAGGGTCACAACAGGATTTAAACTCATGTCAAATGGTTACACTTGTGGAATTCTGTACACACAGCTATGAACTCAATCTGTCCATTGCATATGTCCCAAAAGGTACAACCGCACCTGTAAGGAAACTTATAGAGGTGTACGACATGAACAGGGGTTCTGGCCATTGTCGCCCTTGTAGGCCCAAGGAAGCACACCAATGGCTTCTAGCTGATGAGACTTAACTTACTGTTTACTAACTTAAGTCTGATGGACTTCAGTGGATCTCCTCTAAATCTGAGCAAACGTGGTTCCAACTCAACGTGTCGTGATGCTCCCTATCCACTCCGAAGCTCAGCTTCCATTTGGAACCAGAGAAGAAATGTCTCAAGGAAATGTATTTCAGCTCATGCATTTCAAGTTGAGGAAGTTCACGTCCTCAACAAATGTTGACTGTCTATATCCAGTGCTGTACCGGGTGCTTACATCCGTCAATCATCTTTGCATGCTCCACCACAATTGCCGACATTGGTCAACCAAAACCAAAGTCTCCTTAGGGCAAGCTGGTTTTGTCTGGGTTTTCCCTGGTCATTGAGGACAAATTTAATGTTCCTGCCTGGCAGAAAACAACAACCAAAATAATAATGTGACTACTCAGGATCTGTGTTGGTGGTGTTTGTTTTTTTAAACTCTCGGGAAAGTTTGACCTTGGAAAGGACCACTCCATCTATTTTGTGAGCCAAAAACGGTGCATGTCTCAGATAAGTTAGAGAAAACAATCTGAGTTCTGCTCTATCAGTTCCTGTTTTGCTCTGCCCTGGTTTATTTATCTTCCCTTGCTTCCCAATCTTGTTTGCTTAGGGAGACTCAGAATGATAACAGCTTGTGTGGCTACAGACCTTTGGGACAGTGACCCTTTCTTGTCATATCGGCTCACCAAATCCCCAAGGAATGAGTAGACAAGAGGACAGAAGATAAATCCAGGCTGCCAAGAGTTTGGTCTCACTGTATCCAACCTGTTGCCAAAAGGCGGACTGTCTTTCAATAACAGTCTCCCTCCTATACTTTGTCCTTTTGTTATTGTCGCAACTTTCTGCATCTTCTGGTCTTTCCTCTGAATCTTCCATGCAACTAGTCAATAGGGAAGGAAGGAATATCCCCAAAACATTCTGAAACAATCGTTGACAAGCACGATGTGGGAATGTCAAAAACAACTTTGATAAGAAGAAACCTGGGCTGGCAAGAATCTTTGTAGTTCAAGACTTATCCTGCTCTCAGACCCAGCAAAGTTCTTGGAAGGCCAGGTGGCTGCTGTGCCCAGGAGTGCCTTTGCATAGCTTTGCTTGGTGTGCCAGCTGCACCCATTGGTGCCACTCCGGCTGGTGTCACCCAGTGCTGTAACTCATGGTGTCACCCCCCCCCCACCCCATCCCAGTGACCTCTTTCCAGACCACACCATACAGAATCCTTATTAATGTTTTTGGTCCTAATGCTAAAATCGTAATTCCTGCACATCATAGTGAATGAATTGGCCATAGCTGTGATGTACAACAACTAGCCAAATGAAAACAATACCTTTACATTACAGTAGCATACGCACAGCCTAAATACATTTATATATACATAGTTTCATGTGGTTGAAGTGAAAATTTGGTGAAAGATGTTTTTTTAAAAAGAAATTATTAAAATAATTTAAACTTGGGGCCTGTCTTTTCTTCTCGCACTGAGACTTACCCCATTCACACCATCTCTTCAGAATTTTAAAGGGACACAGACAAATGTCACGGCCTGTTTCTGCCAAAAGGCAGATGTTTGAGGAGCATTAGTGTCACTTGGTGTCATCTGGTGTGGTCTGCACCCCCCACACCTCCTAGTGATGCCACTGGCTGCACCCTTTCCTAAGAAGGGCAAAACTGCCTAAAGCACTTCATGCCTTAATCTCTTTTCTATTAGATTACTGAAATGCAGGGCATAGAATCATAGAGCTGGAAGAGACCACAAGGGCCATCCAGTCCACCCCCTGCTATGCAGGAACTTGCAATCAAAACACCCCCAAGAGATGACCATCCAGCCTCTCTCTAAAGACCTCCAAAGAAGGAGACTCCAAAGAAGCATCTTTCATTGTCAAACAACTCTTACTGTCTCCTAACATTTAGGTGGAATCTCTTCTCTTGTAGCTTGCATCCATTGCTCTGGGTCCTATTCTTTCCGAAGCAGCAGAAAACAAGCTTGTTCCCTCCTCAATATGACATCCCTTCAAATACTTAAACAGGGCTATCATATCACCTCTTAACCATCTCTTTTCCAGACTAAACATACCCAGCTCCCAAAGTCTCTCCTCATAAGGCATGGTTCCACACCCTTCACCATTTTGGTGGCCCTCCTCTCAGCCCACTCCAACCTGCCAACATCCTTTTTGAATTGCGGTGCCCAGAACTGGACCCTGTATTCCAGGTTCCACCTGACCAAAGCAGAATAGAGTAATGTAAAGTAGGGTATCTCTGAAGCCAAGATCCTGACGTGTAAAGTGACCATCGCTGGTGGCCTCATTCTGACCTGAGAAGAGAGTGATCAATGGTGGCAGCAGATGCACTGATGGCTCAGCAGGATGCCGGTGCAGACAGCAGCCATAGTGCAGGAATGGAGGGCCAGGTAGCAGGACAACTGCAGGGCCAGGATATGCCAGGCTGCCCCAGAATATTCTGACCAGTGAAGACAAGGTCTTAGTCATTTTGGCTGTACTCAGTGATGGGAGGGTTTTGTCAATGGCTTCGTTTCTAAACTGAGTTCTTATGCTTTCAGTGTCTGCTTGGCGGGGAGTTGGACTCAATGGCTCCTGTGGTCTCTTCCAGCTTTATGATTCAGTGATTTCTTAGCTTTCACCTTTCAACAAATATGGGACGTCAATACAATCTCCCACTTTTGATCTGCAAAACCTTGGCATCCCTGGCTACAACCAGAATGACCAGGAAAGCTAAAGCGGATCTTAGTAATTCACAGGGGAAATCTGGAGAAATCTGGTAGAGCCAGGGCAAGCCTAGGATAGGAATGACAGTATGAAAAGGGCAATTCTTCCCTGCCCCCAATTACCAAATTAGTTCATTCAGCAGAGACAGTGGTTTAATTTGTCATGTTTTATCTGCATCCATGAAATCCAGAAATCGGCTTTCCTTGCTTAAATAGTAATTTCATTAAGGAAAACAGAGACAGAAGACATTTGCAAAAGAATTTGCTACTACAGTAGTAGCCTCTTGCCCACCCTGCATTTCTTCTGAGGAGAACATAAAAAACTTGATTTGTTTGCCTTTGTTTGTATGGCTTGAATGTTGCTTTATCCTAAGCCACCTCAACTTTGACTCAACGGAATCAGTAAATTACTAAAAAAAAATCTAATATTTGATCATTTGTTTTTAGGATGTGCCAACAGCAGCTGGATGCAGAGCTTGGAGCTTCAACTGAATGGAGGAAGTGCATTTGATTTTTCCAAGTGTGGATTGATGCTCAGTCCCTCAAATGTATTTTTGATGTTGTTGTTATGGGATTGTTATTATAAATTGTCTTGTCTCTTCTCGTTCTAAATCCCAATCCTTTCTGCTTGGAACCTCCTTCTAAGCTGCTTCACCTAACTCAACCTAGCCTTTACCTTACAGCCATCTCCAGTGTCATCTGTTTTCTTCCCATCAAGACAATTCATCTGGGAGTCCTAGCCATCTATTCTGCTTACTTTCCACCTTCTCCCCCTGTAGTAAAGACTATGTCCCTCAAAACTGCGATGTAGTGGCTTCAACATTCAATGAAGTTGCCATTTTATCAACTTCAAATCATAAGAGTTATTTATCCTCACCTACCGGTACTTTTGGTGGTACTTGTGGTAGCTAACGACTAGTAGTAATATTAAGTACTAATAGTATTAACAATTAATAGTAATGTGAAGTCATAGACTTTCATGGCCGGCATTCATAGTTTTTTGTGGGTTTTTCGGGCTGTGTGGCCATGTTCTAGAAGAGTTTCTTTCTGACATTTCGCCAGCATCTATGGCTGGCATCTTTTCTAAAGATGCCAGCCATAGATGCTGGCGAAACGTCAGAAAGAAACTCTTCTAGAACATGGCCACACAGCCCGAAAAACCCACAAAAAACAATTAATAGTATTAGCTACTAGCTGTATTAACTACTATCTATCTTGGTTTCTTTTACCAGCCTGCATACAAGTATGAGTATTTTGCTCTTGGATGGCCATGATAGAATGGTTCTAGCTAGCTATAAGAAGCTAGTTGCCTAGTTGTAAGACAACTGCAATGGCTTCAGAAATTTGGAGATGGCCATGAAACATCTCTCAATGAAGGTAACAATAATCCATTGATTCTCTCAGACTTAACAGGTGGAGGGCTACTTGGAGCAGCAGCATATAACCAGCCTTGCCACTCTTTAAAGCAAGGGTGGACAACTTTGTCCTTCTCCATGATTTTGGACTTCAAATCTTATAATGCGTCCTCATTGGCTATGGTGGTTAAAACTGTTGGGAGCTCTAGCCAAAAATATTTGGAGGGCTCCAGGTGCTCACCCTGTTGTAGAATTAGATGGGTCCTCAAATCCTAATGAGTAAATCAAAGGTCTTGGGCTGGATTCCGAAATTTAAATTACTAGCCAAAACTTGCCAGAAATAGCACAGCAACAGTGATATATTCCTATACCAACACATCAGTTCTTCCTTGTCAGGGGCATCTGGTGGTTTCCATGTTAGTGGTGGTGTGAATCCACTCCAGGTTTTAGTGCAAACTTTAAAGGGGCAGACCAAGGGCTGGATCTGATTTTCCCTCCACAAATAGGGTCAGCACCTTGGATAACTCACTTATGGCCGCAGTGACCTAGGACCCTTCAGCTGGTACCTTTCCTTGTTGGTCTCAGAATCAAGGGGAGGGAAGGAAAGATGGTGGGTCTTGTTGCTTATGCCTATGAGTTTCCACTTTGGGTGGACATATCCCAACACTAAATAGCTGCACCATTTCAATTATAGGCATATGAGGATTCAATTGTTTTGTGTGCATTTTTATGGGGACTGTCCAAACTCCACATACAGTCCGGCCCCCATATCTGCAGGATCCATAACTGCAGTTTCAGTTCTATGTGTCTGGAAAAAGGGTCTCTCTAGGCATCTGAAGGTCCTCCAGCATGACCAGTGGAGATTATCACATGGAGGATAAGGACGGGAGCAAAGCGGATTGCTCCCAAACTTATCCTGTCCTAATCGTGTGATTGCTGTGAAGATTATCACACACATCGCGCTTATCCCATCCATCTCCCATCAGTGAAGCGGAATGGTCCCCTCACTTTGTATTAATGGGAGTTTCCATTAATATAAAGTAATGGGACTATTCCACTTCACTGATGGGAGAAAGATGGGATAAGTGCGATGTGTGTGATAATCTTTGTGGCAATCGCGGGATAAGGATGGGAGCGGTCTGCTTTGTTCCCGTCCTTATCCTCCATGTGATAATCTCCTTTGTTCTTAGAAGTTGACCATATAGTTTTTCACTGGAGGACCTCCAGGAGCCTACAGAGACCACTGGGCATCTGAAGGTCCACCTCTATGGGCAACTTCTGCTGGAAAGATAGCATTTGCTGTTAACCGTGGTTTCTGCATATCCACAGTAACCAAGAGAATGGATCCCTGTGGATATGTGTATTTCCTCCACAATTCAATAGACGTAAAGTGACATTTGAAAAAACCAAAACCTAACTGTGAGATAAAGGGAAACTGATGGATTTCTCCATGCTTCAGTGGCCATGTTTCTATGGCTAGGGCTACACATTTCCTCCAAAGCCAGTCAAAGCATCATCTTGCGGTTGTCCCTCCTTGTCTTCCTCTCTGCTTCCCTCCATAACAATTAGTAATGCAAAAGACATTCTGTGTCATCATCCATCCTTTTCCCCATCCATGTCACTTCATTGTTGCCACCATTGATATGGTGGGGAAATTTGCAATGAAATGACATCATATCCTATCTCTGACAGGAAGGGGAGGAGACGGAGGCTGGTTATTCTCTATGGGGTCCATTCTTGGACATTATTTCTTCACTCTTTTGTTCCAATTTAACCCTCGATAAGGTCTTCATAACATGTACTTTGGTGGCTAAGCAACACTTTGGAGTGAGTTAAAGAGAAGCAGAATCTCTGGCTGAATTTTCTGCCCCAGACAAACTGTATTCTACATGATGACCTCATATTTATTGTAAAAATTCTCATTAAACACATCCTTTTTCTCAACCGTGGAAGCCTTTGGCCATCTTTTTGCTGCCTTGGTGTGTGTGTTCACCGAATTGTATCTATTAGGGATACGTCTCCATCTGCAACTTCATTTTGGTCAAGGAGGCAGAACTACTCAACATCTTCTTTGTCTTGGTCTCGGAAAAGGGAAACAGTGCTCAGCTTTGGGAAAATGGAACAGATGATACAGTAGGAGAAATCCAGCAAAGAACAGGAAAAGAGGTAGTAAAGGGATATCTGGCTATTCTAAATGAATTCAGGTCTCCAGGGCCAGCTGAACTACCTCCAAGGGTATTAAAAGAACTGCCAAATGTAATCTCAGAGCCACTGGCCATAATCTTTGAGAACTCTTGGAGAACAGAAGAAGTCCCACAAGACTGGAGGAGGGCAAACATTGTCCCCATCTTCAAAAAGGGGAAAAAGAGGATCCCAACAACTATCACCTAGTTAGTCTGACATCAATACCTGGAAAGATTCTAGAGCAGATCATGAAACAGACAGTCTGTAAGCATTCAGAAAGGCGTGCTGTGATTACTAAAAGTCAGTATGGGTTTCTCAAAAGCAAGTCATACCAAACTAATCTTATTTCCCCTTTTTTTTGATTGAGTTACTTAGGCAGTAAAAATGAAATGCACAGGTATAGGATGGGGGACACCTGGCTTGACAACAGTTCATGTGAAAGGGATCTGAGAATATTAGTGGACCATAGGCTGAACATGAGTCAAAAGTGTGATGCTGCAGCTAGGAAAGCCAATGCAACTCTAGGCTGTATCAATAGGAGTGTCATTCCCAGATCAAGGGAAGTAATAGTACCACTCTAGTCTGCTTTGGTCAGACCTCATCTGGAATAGACCTCATCCTATACCTGTGCATCCTATACCTGTGCAGTTCTGGGCACCACAATTCAAGAGGGATATTGACAAGCTGGAAGGTGTCCAAATAGTGCTTCAATCTCCAATTTGCAGACCTTTCACAGTCCTGGTCACCCTCCTCTGGACATGTTCTATCTTCTCAAGATCCTTCTTGAACTATAGTGCCCAGAACTGTCCGCAATATTCCAAGCGAGGTCTGACCAAAGCAGAAAAGAGTGGCACAACAACATCCTTTGGTCTAGAAACTACACTCCTATTGATGCAGCCTAGGATCATATTGGTTTTTTTGAGCTGCTGCATCACCCTGTTGATTCATGTTGAGTTTGTGATCTACTAAGACTTCTAGATTCTTTTCACACATATAGCTGTCAAATCAGATGTCACCCATCCTACATTTGTGCATCTCATTTCCCCCTCTCCCTGCCAAATGTACTGCTTTACGTTTTGCCCTGTTGAAATTTATTCTGTTAGTTTTGGCTCAGCTCTCCAGTCTGTTAAGGCCATCTTGAATCTTGATCATGTCCTCTGTGTTGTTATCTAACCTTCTGAATTTGATGTCATCTGAACACCTGATAAGCATACCTTCTATTCCAATGCTTCCCAAGTTATCTGATGTCAGCGGCTGGCATTCTCCCCACCACCACCATCTGCTAGGGTCTAGTGCCATATTTGTGCTTATAGGCTACAAATATTGGGAACTGGCAGTGGGTGGCCCATGGAGTGGCACTAGTCCATGGACCACCACATTGAGTAGTACTGCTCTATTTCTTCATCCAAAGTTTTAAAAATAAAGAGGTTGAACAAAACTGGGCTCAGGAGAGAACCCCGAGGGACTTCCTTTCTGACATTTGTCCAAGATGATAAAGGACCATGAGAAATTGTTTGCATATAATATAAACTCATGTTTGTATCCCCAGAACATTGTGGTCTGCTAATCTGAGAAGACAAGCTTTAATGCCCAGATTTGGAGAGCTTGCTGAGTGATCTTATCAGTTTTCCATCCTGACATTTGTACTTATTTAGAGTGCCTTGTTAAGAGGAGGGTGCAGATTACAGATTTGGTCCTGATTCTATCTTCCCCCATCCCCAAAGCCTTTTGTCTCTCAGCGTTTGTCTGTTTTAGGACTCCCCACCTGTTTGGCTATTCAAAAGAGAGCCACAAGCATATTTAACCCAGGGCCCTCTGAAAGGAACAAAGGCTGCAGTCTGAGCTATCCCTGAACTGCCAAGTCCTGCAGGTGTTTGGAAATGTTGAATGATGGCAACAGGCGCACGTGCCCATTGGCACGAAATTCGTCCAAGGAAACGACAACTGTTTCAGGCAATTGGGTCATGCTTCTCCTAGAACAAGGCACTCTCCAGAGGCATCTCCTTGGCACTGGCTTTGTCCAAGGCACAGTTGTTCATCTTCAAAGAAGCTAAAAATACGCATGAAAAAAGCTGTTGTTGACATGTGAGACACAGTCACGGTCGGGGATGTCTCTTTCCAGGTTCTGAAGACAACAGCAGTTTCCATCTGGGTGATTTGGGTAGTTGTGCGGAAGGAAAGAGGGACATCTGCTTCACTCCTTAAGTGTCAAAGGGTGCATCTACACTGTAGAAATAATGTAGTTTGACACCACTTTGAGTGCTGTACCTCCATCCTATGGAATCTTCAGATCTGCTGTTTTACAAGATCTTTAGCCTTTTCTGCCCAAAGTGCTTGTGTCTCACAAAGCTATGAATCCCAGGATTCTGGGATTAAAGTTAAAATTCAAACTGCAGTAATTTCTACAGTGTAGATGCACCCAAAGTGATGCAAATAGTCTAAAATCTTATTGCTGGTCCTGTTTGGGGTAGATCTATTGGATCTATTGGGTTTAGCTCCATGTTGATTCACCATTGCACAATTGATTTAGTGGGTATACTTGATCTGAGACTAACCAGTAGGACTCAGGTCAGCATATTTAATCCAGTCTATTTTTGAAGCAAAATAGTATTCAGCAAAATAATATTCAGACTAGGGAAAAAAACACTTCTTTATAGAATAATTAGTGAAAAGGAGGTTTGTGGAGATAGACGGAAAATAAAAGCAGCCTGTTTTCTTTGGAGAGCGTTAAACGAGCCAATTATGTTTTCTCTCCCACTGTTTGTTAGTGTTTCACTTTAAAGCTGGTAGTAGAAATATATTTTTCCCCAAAGAAAGTTTTGTAATTATTGTTACAAAGGCAGCAGCCAGAAAAATAATCCCTGTGCAGACTCTGATTTGCATGAAGTGAGCGCTTTATGAATCAGAAGGAAAAGATCTAAAGAAAAGAAGCATAAATCAAACATTGGCCTTAAGAATGGCCTTGATTCTCTTGTTAGTCCTGTCGAAAGTAGAGTCACTGAATTCATCAAAATGGCAAAATTATTATTATTGGCTAGAATTCAGTGTGAGACTTACATCTATGTAAGTGGACTTTCATCTGTGGGAAACAGAATTGAATAGTTTTGTGTTGTGTCCGACCATGTTCATCAATGGACTAGCATGACATTTCTACGTAGGAGAGGCAACTATATTATTGTTGTTGTTATTATTATTATTATTATTATTTTCTTATATCCTGCCTTTCTCCCAATATAGGGACTCAAGACGGTGAACAACAACTTAAAACAATACAATTTAAAAACAGTACAGCATTAAACTATATAAATATAAAATTTAAAAATACCCAATTCAACAATTTTAAGAGTTTCAACAATTATGAATTAAAATGTTACATGTTCAAATACAAACCTTAACATTTAAAATGCACAACATTTAAGTCTCAGCCCTTATCAGTTTGAAAAGAATGTCTTTATCTGCTACTGAAAAGATAGCAGGGATGGAGCCATCCTGGCCTTTCTAGGGAGGGAGTTCCAAAGCTTGGGAGCAGCCACTGAGAAGGCCCTCTCTGTTGCACATAGGAACCAAGGCACAACAGGCACTGATCCTCATGACCATCCAGACAACATCTAGGGACTGCCAATATGCATCAGTAGAGCCTGATGCACATCCTGACACTAGCTAGGTGTTGTCGATGATTTTTGGTAGAGCCCAATGGTGCACTACCACTATGGTAGTCCCCATGGTGTGCTAATATGCCTTGTTTCAATTCACTGGAAAGATTCCAGAGCACTTCTGCTACAAAGCCAAGTATACATAAAGGTCTGCAATGAAATGAAAGAAATTGACATATTAACAGTCTAGTTAATGGACCAGAAAGATGCAGAGATTACAGAGACAGAATGGTTCCCTATAACTGAATTTTGCAAGAGCAGGTGGAGTTAGGATAGAAGTATCAAAAAGTAAAGAATTGTGAATCATAAGGAATATTTAGTTAGGAAAGAAAATGGTTGAAAAGGAATGATAAATCCTGTGAGTATGGTGTGGATAAGTGAAAAGTAGTGTGTAATAATAAGACGGAGGAAAAACGTACGTGATCAAAAGTGAACTATGCAGGAGATACTTAGGAGGTATTAATTTATGTAATTATAAAATGTGATTGGATTGAGATTTGGAGATTAACATTGTAGAATCAAATTTTATAAAAAATAAAGTTAAAAAAAGGTCTGCAATGTAGACAATAGTATAGAATAGTTGCTATTAATGATTATGATGATGACAAGGATAATCATGATGATGATGATGACAATCGTGTCCTATGAGGAGTGGCTTAGGGAGCTGGGTATGTTTAGCCTGGAGAAAAGAAGGTTAAGGGGTGATATGATAGCCCTGTTTAAGTATTTGAAGGGATGTCATATTGAGGATTGAGGAAGCTTGTTTTCAGCTGCTGCAGAGAATAGGACATGGAGCAATATAATCAAAATCCAGGAAAGGGGATTCCACCCAAGCATTAGGAAAAACTTCCTGACGGTAAGAGCTTTTTGACAGTAGAAGACACTGCCTTGGAGAGTGATGGAGTTTCCTTCTTTGGAGGTGTTTAAACAGAGGCTGGATGGCATCTGTTGGAATTCTTTGATTGTGTATTCCTGCATGACCAAAGCAGGTTGAATTAGATGGCCCTTGGGGCCATCTCTAACTCTAGGATTCCAATTCTAGGATTCTAGGATTCTACTCTAATGTTAAGCAGCTCCTCATTAAGATAGTGGTAAGTATCCCTACCCATCACATATGAAACCGCCACTGTGGAATAGTGGTTTGTCTTGGGCTTGGATACTGGGAGACCAGGATTTGAACCTATTCTGCTCTGGTCAAACCTTATCTGAAATCCTCTATAGGCATCACATTTCAAGAAGAATGTTGACTAGTGTGAGCATGTCCAGGGAAAGCAACCAATTTGATCCAAGGTCTGGAAACCAAACCTTATGAGGAACAACTTAGGGAGTTGGGTATTTTTAGCATGGAGAGGAGAAGACTGAAAGGTGACATGATAGCCATCTTTAAATATCTAAAAGAACGGCATGTAGAAGATAGAGCTAGATTGTTCCCTGCTGTTCCAGAGATTGGAATATGAACCTTCAGATTTAAATTACAAGAAAAGAGACCCCACCTAAACATTATGGACAATATTACTGAAAGAGCTATTCAACAGTGGAATGGACTCCCTCTGTGTGTGGTAGGCTCTCCTTCTTTGACAATCTGTAAACAGGGTTTGGATGGGCATATTTCAGGATTGCTTCTGTTGCATATTCCTCCATAGCAGAGAGTTGTGGACTAAATAGCCCTTGAGACGCCTATCTTTTGAAGAAATGGTTAGATAAGTTCCATTTATGCAACCATGAACTGACTATGGTTGCATCTGCACTTCAGAAATAATGCAGTTTGGCACAACTTTAACAGACATGACTCAATACTATGGAATTCTAGGCTTTGTAGTTTTGTGAGATATTTAGCCTTCTCTGTCAGAGAGCTCTGGTGACCCCAACAAACTATCCCAAATTCCATAGGATGGAGCTATAGCAGTTAAAGCAGTGTTAAACTGCATTAATTCTGCAGTGTGGCAACATCCATTGAAGAAAGTAGCACCAGATGAGTAAGGGAACTTAAACAGGTGAATGACACCAACAGGATTCTAGCCCAGGGTTGCTAAGATGGAATATATAAACTCCTTGCTGCCGTTGGTTATTTTGTGTGTTGCCAGCTTCAGATCTCAAACCTGGCCAAAGGTTGGTCCATTAGGAACGCTGTGCATTTGCATTTTACTGCCTTGTAAATCACACCCTGTGCTTGCAGTTGTTCCCAAAAGTTGTTTAAGAAAGAACAGTCTGTGCAGACGGTTTCTCTTGAGCTACTTCTCCTTGTTCAGTGAATGGGAATGCAAGCCCAAATGAACAGATGGAAACCTTCAACTGTCAAGAAGTTCTTGGTCCCATAAAAGCTTCCCAAAGCTATTTTCCTAACTTTGAGACCTCAGGCCTGTCCCATTCCAAGAAATCTATGGCCTTTGAGGGAAGGGACACAGTGCCAGATCCGGGACTGTTTACATGAAACAAATCTCATTTTCTCCCACACTTGGAGGTTTATCTGCCACCCCTTCCTGACCGATCTCATGGGGTTTCCAAAGCTAGGCCAGAGGTAAATGTTCAGCATCAGAAGCTCCTGGAAGGAATATCAGGAGCTCATTTTGGGCAGGGCCTCCTCACTCACCGAGTCTGGGAAGGGACACCAAGAGTCATATAACTGAATCCTCTGCTGATGGAAGAAATCCACAGTTAAAGCACCCCTGATACAAATGTCCACCCAACCAGATTTTTTTGTTTCTATGAGATGGGAAGAATACATGGACATATTCAAAAATGGTTTAATTCCATATTTCTTGACTTCCAAGAAGCTGTGATGAGAAGAATCTTGGACTGATGAGACTGTTTATAACTCGGAATTTTGTGTGTTGTATGCCTTCAAGTAACTCCCCACTTATGTCAACCTGATCATAGGTTTGTTTGAGGGGTTTGGGGGCAAGATTTGTTCAGAGGAGGTTTGCCATTGTCTTCCCCTGAAGCTGAGAGCATGTGACTTGCCCAAGGTCATGCGGTGGGTTTCCATGGCCAAGCTGGGGATTGAACCCTGTTCCCCAGAGTCATAATCCAACACTCAAACCACTGCACAAATTCACGCGTAGTAATTTTGCAAGAACCCTGGCATTTTCTAGGCAGAAAATGATAAGTAAAGTACTTTCTGTAAAGAAAATGCTGTTTCTTTTCCAGAAAGTGGTGTTTTCTTTGCAAAATCACCATGTGTGGATTTTATGCAGAATGGCATCAAAATGGCATAAAACCTGAGAGGCTGCTAAAAATGCAATAAAATGCCCTTTAAAGGTAATTTATGAAATTAACTAGAAAACATTAATTACTACATCAACAAAGTGATTCGGTTTGTATGTTACTTTTGAAATGTAACTTAGGGGCTGAACAGACTGCCTCTTTGGAGTGGCATCTCGCCACCCCTTTTAGGGCCAGATTGGTCCATGGCAACTGTGGGCCCAATCTCGTACTTTGCCAGCCCTAAAAGGGGCTGAAAAATGGTGCTCTTTTTTAAAGCAGTGAAAAGCCGCTCTTCCTGCAACAGCTTTGGCTTTTCCATGTTTCTTTGGTGCAGTGTGTTTAAATGTTGCACCCAAAAAATGGCATGAAACCGCTCTTTGTCTGGGAGGATAGGCGGCATGACCCTGGTGTCAGGGTGGAGTTTGGGTGTGCGGTGTACAGTTGCCATGCCCCACTCTGCCCCGATGCTGGTGCTTATCGTCAGTCTGTTTAGCCCCCAGGTTTCACTCTTCTTATTCCAAACTGTGTATAATCTTCAAAAAGTGAAGTCGTAGGCTTTCAGGGCCGGCATCCATAGCTTTTTGTGGGTTTTTTTGGGCTGTGTGGCCATGTTCTAGAAGAGTTTCTTTCTGATGTTTCGCCAGCATCTGTGGCTGGCATCTTCAGAGAATATATACCCACTCTCTTCCATTCCAGCATTCTCTGAAGATGCCAGCCACAGATACTGGCAAAACGTCAGAAAGAAACTCTTCTAGAACATGGCCACACAGCCCGAAAAACCCACAAAAAACAATCTTCAAAAACTGCACAGTTTTGAAAGACATTTTCTTTATGAGAGGAAAATTGCTAAAATTACTCCTCGCTTCCTTTGAAAAAGAAATTTAGCAAGGAATTACATTTCCTTAGGAGCTATTTGATAGTGTAAGACAGTTGCCTCGGTGTGTGTATGAGTCTCCTTCTTAAACCAAGAATGGATGGTGACCTGTTCGGAGTGCTTTGATTGTGTATTCCTGCATAGCAGAAGCTGGTGGATTGAATGGCTCCTTGGGGTCTCTTCTAGCTCTATGATTCTCTGATTCTATGAGTGATGGTGGATGATAGACCTTGGGCTTGCAAATGAACAAAAACTCAAGTAGACCTTCTTTTGGAAGAAATCCTCTTTTGTCTAGGAATATTTGCACTAATTGTCCAGCCATTTACAAATTCCCTTCTCATTGTTCTCTCCTGGAAACTTCATTTTAATCCCAGAATCTACCTTGGAATACATTTTGCCCTATGCCTGCAATATGCCTGCAAAGCACCCTCAATTTGGTCTCACTGAAGTCAGACAGACACTCTGTCAGTATCTTGTTTGATTCCTTGGCATTGTTGGCAGCTTGCTGAGCCATTTCCATTTCACAGAACCCTGCCATTGGAACCTCTACTTCTGGAATTGGTACAGTATTGCCCTCTGCAAGTTGCTATCTACTACTACCTTTTATATTGTTAGTTCTTGAATGCGTGTGTGTGTGAGCATGCTTTTGTGCCCACGGGGATTCCCTTTTATTTACAAATAAAACTATATTTGGACCTTGCACTCTGGAAACGATATACATAGGCTGATCACTGCTTTTAGTCGCTTTAGCCTTCTCAGAAGCTTTAAGTGAGCTAATAAAATTCCTTTATTAAATATTGATGGCATTTTGGTCCCCCTGTGCTTCTGTTTCCCTGTCTGTCTTATAGTTTGAACATGGGTCCCAGGAAGGAGGCATGGCACCCTGTCCTTTGGCTTCACTGTCTGTGTCATAGGGCTCATTCCTACTACAAAATAACCTGGTATGGAAACTGGGTTGTTTTGTGATTGAATCTCTCCTGGGCCTTTACTCCCCTATTACTCCCCTTTGTCATTCACACTTGAGGGAGGGAGAGGAAGAACGGCTGCCATGGAAAGAGGAAGAGAAGGAGGAGGAAAGAAAAGGCAAATGCCTTCTGAACAAACCTTGCCAAGACAGACTTGAAGGCACACAGCAACAACAACAATTGAGGAGGGATGGTGGCATGGTGGGAAGGCTTGGGCCCTGGTGGTTCCTCCTCCACCTCCTCCAGATGCCCTCTGGTGTGCCCCTCACCTCACCGTTCATGGCAGTGGCAGCAGTGGTGCTCCATCTCCTTCTCTTCCTTCTTGCCCCAATCCACCCTCGGCTGCCTCAACCGGGGAGCCTGGCCAGAGCGCACCCTGAAGGCGAGAGCTCCCGGGCCCTCCTCCTCCTCATCTGGCTGAGAGAGTGTGACTTGCCCAGGGTCACCCAGTGGGTTTCCATGGCTGAGCTGGGAAAGGCAGAGGAAGGAAGAGAAGGCGAAGCCACACTCCAAGGACTCTGGTGAGGCTCCCAGCTTGCCTTGGCTCTCTCTCCAAGGAGGAAAGCCTCTCAACAATCTCCTTGCCAAGGGGAGGAAGGGAGGACGGACTGCCCTGCCTGCCAGTCTTGGCTGAGCCCAAAACGGCACCAGAGCCGGCGCAGCCCCCTGATGTGAATCTGACCCATTGTTTCCCACTTGTTGAATATGGTTCAGATTGAGGTCTTTTCAAAAGGATCGCCAAAAAGTAGTGTCAGGAAAGAGCAGTTTTTTTGCGTTTGCTTTGCTTCATCGCAATTGAAACCGAGCACAGTAGGATCAGAACTGGTTTCAAGTGGGAACGACGATCATATAACCCAATCAGCAATTCACTTTAAGTCTTAGTGGGAATGAGTCCATAGTCTCAACCTGGATCTTGGGAAAGAGGCATGACACAATTTTCTAAAAAAATACCCAAAGCTCCCAATGCATGCAAAGATGAAAAAAACCAAAACCCTGGCCGATTCCCAGGAATACCCAGCACCTCTCAAATATCCCATGTTCCTTCTGTTTCACCTTCAAATAGGGACAGGAAGTAAGAAAGCTTCACTCCCAATCACCTTGGAGGAAAAAATGGAAGCAAAAGAGGATAGTTTGGTATCTTCAGCAGGTGGAAACCTATGCTCCGGCCACCAGACATTGTCCTTCTTTGTCTTGATGGTTACAGTAAATGGTCTATAACAGTTTTTAATTCACCATTAACTAAGATGACTCTTCTTCATCATGGAGAGAAGTGACTAGCAGGGTGCCACAGGGTTCTTTATTGGGCCTAGTGCTATTCAACATCTTTATCAATGTCTTGGACAAAACTAACAAAATGAATTTCAACAGGGAGAAATGTATGATACTACGCATGACAAATAAAAATGAAATGCATTGATATAGGATGGGAGACACCTGGCTTGACAATAGTACATGCAAAAGGAATCTGGGAGTCCAAGTAGACCCCAAGTTGAACATGATCCAACAGTGTGATGCAACAACTAAAAAGGCCAATGTGATTCTAGGCTGGATCAAATAGAAGTATGGTGTATAGATCAAGGGAATCAATAGTGTCACTCTATTCTGCTTTGGTCAGGCCTCACCTGGAATAATCCTGTGTCCAGTTCTGGGCACCACAATTCAAAAAGGAGGTTGAGAAACTGGAGGGTGACTAAAATGGTGAAGGGTCTGGAAACCATGAAGCCCTATGAGGAACGACTTAGGGAACTGGGTATGTTTAGCTTGGAGAAGAGAGGGTTAAGAGGGGATATGATAGCCCTCTTTAAATATTTGAAAGGATGTCATATTGAGGATGGAGCAAGCTTGTTTTCTGCTGCTCCAGAGAATAGGACCTGGGACAATGGATTCAAGCTACAGGAAAAGAGATTCCACCTCAACATTAGGAGGAACTTCCTGACAGTAAGAGCTGTTCGACAGTGGAACACACTCCCTCAATGGAGATTTTGGTGGAGTCTCCTTCTTTGGAGGTCTTTAAACAGAGGCTGGATGGCCATCTGTCAGGGATGGTTTGATTTTGAATTCTTGCATAGCAGAAGGGGTTTGGACTGGATGACCCTTGGGGTCTCTTCCAATTCTATGAGTCTACAATTCTATGATTCTGTAATAAGAGATTTAATCTGCAGATGGAGCAAGCTTGTTCTCTGTTGCCCCAAAGACTAGGACATGGAGCAATAAACAACAGAAGAGATTCCACCTAAACTTTAGGAAGAACCTCTGGTTTGGAGATTCTGCGAGCTAAGGTTCAAAAGATCACTTTTCCATTATCTCAAATGAACAAGCTTGTGTATCTCTAGATGTAATCCCCTGCAACTTCTTTTTATCTTCAACAACAATCACTCGATGTGTTGATACACAATCTACAATCATTTATATAGTTTAAAAGGGATGTGTCTCATCTTCATTCCCTCCAAATATTGTGTTATTTTTCAACAACCAGCCAAGGCCTGAGAAGACAAATACAAATTCATTTTTCCAGGAGTCTGGGCTTGAAATAGCTCTTGGTTTTCTGTTCTGCCAAATCCATCCTCCCACACATGCCGCCTTATGCTTTGGCAGTGTGTCTCATGTGTATTCCAGTCTGAAGGTGAGCCAATACTGTATTATGGTAGAAAGAAGATTGGATCCAGACAGAATATATTGACCTTGAGTGCATCTACACTGTAGAAATAATGAAGTTTGACACCACTTGAAGTGCTGCATTTCAGTCCTATGGAATGCTGGGATTTCTAGTTTTACAAGGTTTCTAGCCTTCTCTGCCAAAGAATACTGGTTCCTCACCAAATTACAAATCCAGGATTCTGTAGGATGGATCCATAATAATAATAATAATAATAATAATAATAATAATAATAATAATAATAATTTATATCCCACCCTTTAGAAAACCAATCAGGGTGGCTCACAACCATAAAATCTTACATAATATCCCAAAGCCAACAATCCCTCTCCCCCCCTTTAATTGCCATGGCAAATAAAATGGTATCAAACTGCATTATTTCTACAGGATAGATGCACTTCATCTCTCCCATTGACATCAGTTGCTAACTCATACAATGGAACTTGAACGCATTCAATGGGAGCCAAGCTCAAATAAGTTTTAGATCCATTCTAGTTGATCCTAGGGAGGCAATTCACTTGTCCACTCCTCTGAATGACTATCCTTTGCATCAAGATCTACATAACTCAAGAGTGAGAAGTCATGCAGCTTCCCAGATTCCCCTGTTAGACTACAGATCAGTCCTAGCCATAATAACTAGGGTGAAGCATGCTGGGAACTGCAGTCGAGCAGCCTCTGGAGGACCACTTAAATCCTATCCAAAGTTTTTCTACCAATCCAGTATAACAGTTCAATGGCTGAGCCAAAGTATAGGAATTCTTTTAGCTATCTCAATGTCTATGTTACCCACTTGGAAAGTTGCATAAATCATCTGTACGATAACATCCAAAATCCACAAAATACTTTATTTGGCCAAAAAAAGTGCAGAATATACATGACCCAAGCTTTCAAAGAGCTTTGAAAGCTTGCATCATGTTTTTTTTTGGGGGGGGGGGTATCACTGTTTTGTGGATTTCAGGTGTTATTGTACTTTGCTATATAGCCAACACAGCTCCCCCTGAATGAATAAATCATCTGTGGCCACTATTTTTGTTTTCTTAATATTCAGCTGTGCCCCTGTTTTGCACTGCTTGCATTTACAGATGTGTAATGCTGCTGAAGGTTTCCAGTCCCAGTTCCATTTTCTACTTCTTTCAAACATGAACACATTTCTAAAGATAAGTGATTGAAAAAGATCAATCTAGGCAGACAGCCAATGTAAGTACAAGCCATTATCCAAAGCTCATTATCCAATCATTTCCTTGAAGGTTTCCTTTAATGACCCTTCAGATTCCAATTACTAACTTTCTATTCCTGACATAGAAAGGCATTAGTTCCTAGCCAATATCATCCCATTCAAGAGATACCCAAACCTTGCTCAGCAATCTCCGTTTTTGAGGAGAGATGGATGAATACCAGGGTGCTCATTACCCAAACCAATGGCTTCCTTCAAGCATTGCCCCAAAACTCTGCAAGATTCTATGGTCCGCATAGGCCAAATAAAACATCCTTCCCACCGACCTCTCAGTGGGGCATCTGGATGACATATGGCCCAAACTTCAATTCTGGTGTGAACAGTCCTAACAACATCCCGCCTGTTCAGCACCAAACATGGGGTTAGTCATTGTTAGCTGCCTTGAAGTCAACCTTGACTCATGGCGACCCTGTGAATGAGACATCTCCAAGCCCCCCTAGCTGCTATTGCTCAGCTCAGGTCCTGCAGGCTCATGTCTATGGTCTCTCTGATTGTGTCTACCCACCTTGCATGCAGATTTCTTCTCTTTCTACTTCCCTATTGTCTTTTGTAATGAATCATGTCTTCTCATGATGTGTCTGAAATATGACAGCTTCAGTTGAGTTATCTTGGCTTCCAGGGATAGTTCTGGCTTGATCTGTTCAAGGATCCATTTGTTTGTCTTTTTGGCTCTCTTCGGTATTCTCAGCGCTCTTCCCTAGCACCACACCTCAAATTAATTAAGTTCCTTCCTATCTGCCTTCTTCACTGTCCACTTCTCATATCTGTACATATTGATGAGGAATACAATGGCTTGGATGATTTGCCCATAGAAACCCATGAAGTGACCTTCAGCAAGTCACATTCTCTCAGTCTCAGAGGGAGGCAATGGCAGAAACCACTCTGAACAAATCTTGCTAGGAAAATCCTGTGATGGGTCACCATAAGTCAGAAATGACTTGAAGGCAAGCCATGCCATCTCACTCTCAATCTTTCATCTAGACCACAGGTGAGAATGAGGTGGCCTCTCCAAATATAGTTGAACTGCATGTCCTAGCAGACCCAGCTAACATAACCCATTTTGATGAATGCTGGGACATATGTCCCAGCAATAACTGAAGAACCACAAAATATCCACCCCTGATCTAAACTATACAAGAGCAAATTGGTAGTCCCAACAAAGCAGACCCACTGAATCAGCTATTGAGATGAATCCCATTGATTCAATGCATTTACTCTTTGAAGCAACAATACGATTCAAGCCATAGCCTTTCATCACATTCTTTCATTCTTCCCAGCACCAAATATCTGCCTTTTTGTATTTTATTGCTTCTAGGAATAACGTGTAGAACAAAATGACCTTGGTATGCCATCACAAAATCATTTTACACATTATAAATCAGCTGAGAATATATCAAGAAGCCAACTTTTGGTCATTTCCCATATTCATCCTGCAAACTATTGGGAAACTCTCACCCACAAGTACACAGTAACACTGATGTACTATAACCCAAGTAAAGGGACCACTATTCAGCCATTTGCATCATGTCTGGTAGCCTTCACCCTTGACCAAAGAAATGGATGTTGTGGGATTGCAACCCCAAAGAAAACAGTCTAGCTTCATTACTTCCATTCCAGCTGCTCCAAGAGAAGCTTGACTATTTTGTTAAGACTGACACCCACCAAAAGTTGCCCAACAAGGGATATGTGGTTAGAAGAAGACAACCAACTAAACACTTACCATGGGAGACTTGTTTTTCATTGTTTTGCCATCAAGTTCATAAATAAACTCTGCCCATTCAAACCCCTGGAAACTAGAGCAGCCAAACATGATAGAAAACAGGATTAGCAGAGAGTGGGCAACATAGTGTGAAACGTTGAATTTCCCAGGGATATTGAGCTAAACCGTGCCAAAATTTCAAAAAGCATCTCTTTGTCTGGAAGCTGAAGATTCTGGAAGCTTTCTCTGAGGCACAGAGAGTGCAACTTGCTGAAGGTCACCCAGTAGGTTTCCATGGTCAAGCGTGATTTCAAACCCTGGCCTCCAGAGTTGCAGTCAAATGCTCTAACCACTACACCATGCCAGCCCCTTTCATTGGTTTACTTGTTGCTGTATAGTGCCAGGGAGGGTTGAACTCTCCCTAAACCGCTTAGACACTCCATAGCGCGGTATGGAGCGGTATATAAATGAAGCTGCTGCTTTGTTATTAAACTGAGACAATTGTACTTTGGACAGATTATGAGATTGTATGACACACTGGAAAAGATGATAACGCTTGATAAAATGGATGGTGGTAGGAAAAGAGAAGGACCACAGAACTGGTGGATTGACTTCATCAAGGAAGCAACAGCTTGATTTTGGAAGACATAAACAGAGGTCTTGGAGGTCTCTCGTTCATAGGGGCAGAATTAATGCAGTCTGACACTGCTTTAACTGTCATAGCTTCTTCCTATGGAATCCTTGGGTTTGTAGCTTGCTGTGGCACCAGAGCTCTCTGACAGAGAAGGCTAAATATATCACAAAACTATACATCCCAGAATTCCATAGCATTGAGTCATGGCAGTTAAAATGGTGTCAAACTGCATTATTTCTGCAGTGCAGATGAGAGCCAAGTTGACTTGAGGGCAAATGACAACAGCAAAGGATGGTTGGGTATCTTTGGCAGGTCTGAGGGCCACTCTTCTGCCCTTGGGACCTTCGGGGGACCACATGGACTATCAATAATGCCAAAAGAAACCCAAACAATAGAAATAGCTGGAAGTCCACTTTTGATTTTGAAAAAAAAAATACCGTAATTTAAAAAATCTTAAACAGAGCAGAGGGAGCAACCTTTTGAAGAATGTCTTGGCCCTCCTGGGTAGTTTGCCTTTTCATAGGGTCGGAAATGCTTTGTCTGGAGAGGATGGAGTGGCTGAGGGTCACAAAAATAGCCCAAGAGCCACACTTCATGCACCCTTGGTATGAATCCAACTAAAGAAAGAGAATACCCCCTATCTCTACAACCTTAAATTCCCCCTCTCATACACAGAATTTTATCCTCTTCATTCCTTGCCCTCTGTAACACCCTTGGAAAAAAAATAGAGAGAGGAACAACCAATGTTTTTCCAGACATGGTTGGCTAGAGACCAAAACCAACTCACTTTTAAAATAAGGAATTCTAAAATTATTCTACACATATACATAATAATCTATTAAAAGTGTAATTTTATTTCTTTCTATTTTTACTACTACTCCTCCCCCTGCCCCTTGTGCCCATAGCGAGAAACTATTCAGAGGTGTGACAGATTGAGGGAAATTAATATTTCACTGGAAACCAAATATCCTGTCTTTTTATTGAAAAGAGTGTGTGTGCATTCTAGTACAGCCCATTGGGTTTTGCTGACAGAAGCAGATTCTTCTGCTGGACTTTTTTTGGGGGGGGGGGGAGGCAACAAGAAGGACCCAGAGAACCCTCCAGAAGGTGGCAAGAAAGATAGGTGGACATGGTCAGCATACCATGGTGAAATCCTGGAGGCTACGTCCTTCACCAAATAGTACCTGGATACCTTAGGAGTTGTGAACAAGACAAGTAGACTGGAATGGGTTGAACATAGGTAGTCCCTTTGCATGTCCTGGTTCATCAGCGGTCAATGGCAAGTAGACTTCAACCTTCTACAGTGGCCCAATCTACTCCTGTGGGACCATTGGCATGGCATCTCCAAGCCTGGGGGTGATGGCATGAGTTATTGCATTGGGGTGACAACAACCCAAGTGATGCCACTGTATAGGGATGTCCCTTGGCAATGTCAGTGTTATGCACTAAATACTAATCACAAAGGCTCACAGGTTGTCATTCACAAACAGAGAGAGGGTGTGTGTGTTCCTGTTTGGAAATTAAGACAGACATCTTAGCCAAAGGGACTTCTTACCCAAAATGCCAGGGTCCCTGGAGGGCACCCATAATCAATATTTTATTGTGGGTGCCCTCAATTATATTAGCTCACTTAAAGCTACTGAGAGGGCTTGGGCTGGGATTAAGCCCGTGTATATTGGTTCCAAGAAACAGAACTCCTAAATTGAAGGTCCAAATGTAGTTTTATTTGTAGATCACAGGGAATTGCCACTCGCGCAGAGACATGCATTCACACCTGCATCCAAGAAATAATGATACAAAAAGTGGTAGCAGATAGTGACTTCCGCGGTTGCAGAGAGTAATACTGTACCAATTCCAGAAGCAGAGATTGCAGTGAGAGGAAACTGGCTCATCACGCTGCCTGTGGATCAGGGCTGTCCACTCATTTCAGAGAAGTCAGGTGAGATACAGACAGAGTGTCTGTCTGACCTCTAAACACAACCAAATTGGCATGCTTTGGCAGGCATATTTATAGGGCAAAATATATCCCAGGGCAGATTCTGGGGTTAAAATAAAGTTTCCAGAAGGGAACTTGTAAATGGTTTCCAGAAGGGAACTTGGACAATCAGTGCAAATGCCTCTGGACAAAGGAGTATCTCCTTCAGAGGAAAGTGTACATGAGTTTCTGTTCATTTGTAAGCCCCAGGTCTATCAATGTGGGGTGACACCATGAGTGACCACACTGGGCGATGCCAACCCTAGTGACACCACTGCAACCAGCACTTTGAATTCTGCCCAGAAACAGACTGGCGGCCAGAGGAGCTATTGGAATAGAGTTGGGTCCCTGTAGCCTGCCCAGCTCTTATTTATTTTCTCCTGCAGTAGGGAGAAAAGTACTGCCATTATTCATCTTCTCATGGCATAGGGAAATAATTAAGAATCCCCATCTGGGACTTTGGGGTGGTGAATTTGATCTGTTTTTTAAGTCTGAACTTGTATGAGAAACTGGCTGTTTTCCCCATCTCTACGTGGATTCCTAAAGCGCTTTTGATAGATCCCAAATTAATTTGCCTAGAATATAAATTTCAAGACACTCCTAGTCTGAAGCAGATTAAGCCATATAAAAAAGTCACATAGATGGCTGTATACTCTGTTGCAGTTGTTGCTTTCTTTTTTAAAGGGAGCGGGGAGGGATGGTCAAAAGCTGAATTCAATGGAAGTGGGAAGCCACTTGCCAAGGTCAGCAACAGCTGAAAATCTAATGCAATGGGATCACCATTAAAAACCTTTGCAAGCAATTAACTTTACTGCAGTGCTCCCTAGACATTTCCTTAACTAAATACATATTTGAATCTAATTATAGGGGCCATCATAGGGGGAAACAGCAAAAGCAAAGTCTTGAAACAGTTTGCAAACTTGAAAGTGCTTAAGAAGCTGCTTTGTACCAGGATTAAAATACTTGGAGGAGGTCTAAATACCTTAAAGGCACCAGATCCCATCTGATCTTGGAAGCTAAGGAGAGTCAGCCCTGGTTAGCCTTTGGATGGGAGACTGCCAATAAATTCTATGTGCTTTAGGATTATTTCAGAGGGAGGAATTGGCAAAACCACCTCTGAAGATCCCTTGCTTAAGAAAACCATATGAAAATTCATGTGATCACCACAAGTTGTCAGGCAACATGAAGGCACATACATACATGAGATCTGACTTGGTCCCTTTTCCCCCAAATGCTTCAGGTTGGAACTTCTAGAGCATGAGAAAAGGTGCCCTTCTGGATTGCCAGTCCCAGAATCCCCTAGCCAACTATGCTGGGATTGACAGTCCTTCAGAGGAAGGAATGGGCAAAATCACCTTTGGGTATTCCTTGCCTAAGAAAACCCTGGGAAATTCCTTGCCTAAGCAAACCCAGATGATTTGAGGCCACATGGACATACACAAAGACTACTGGGCCATCTAGCTTGGAAGTATCCGCTTTTTAAGATAATAGCTCTCAGGAGCTCAGGGTGAAGGCATTTTTTTTTCTTGTACAAAGTAGTAGAAAGTAATAAAAAGTCACAAGCAATGCAGCAAGCAATGGAACATGTTTCTTTAGTGAGTAACAGATACAAATTACTTTAGACAAGTATAATTTCCAAACACTGCTTCAGCATGCCTTCAAACATTTGGGATGGGAGGCAATCTCCTGAATGCAATCCACCCAAGTGGGCCATTGTTGCTTACCATTCAAAGCTGAAAGAGAACATTAGGGAGAATTGGTGATTCTCCAAAATATATTACAGTGGTCACAGTACATATACAGGGGACCCTCCATATCAATGGGCTGCCAGTCTGTGGATTTGACCGCCCATGGATCACCATGGCTAATATTCAATGGCAGTGTGTGCATGTGGATGTGCTGATGCATCTGTGCACATATCACCACCATTGATTAATATGGGGCATGACTATTTGAGGGTATTTTTGGTTTGGTTTTTTTTTGCCATCCATTGGGGGTGAGACCCAAATCCCCACAGATGAGAAGGGTCCACTGTACTTGCTGTAGTCCTTCTTCTGATTTTCCTTGCAACAAGTGTTGAAAATCCATTTGCACCAAGGTAGTTTCAAAGGAAGGACACTGTAAATATATGATGGCCTTGCTAGACTGTGGGCCTTTGCAGACTGCCAGAAATAGTGCACATTAAATTGAGGCACTGCCCTGGCTCAGTGCTAGGGAGTCATGGGAATTGTATTTTTTTCTGAGACATTGAGCCTTCTCTGTGAGAGAGCTCTGGTGCCATAATAAATTACAGTTCCCATGATTCCCTAGCACTGAGCCAGGGCAGTGCCCCAATTTAATGTGCACTATTTCTGGCAGTCTGCTTCAATAGTGTGTTGGGTATTCTGAAATGGATGAGGGAGAAAAACATACTTTAAAGCACTGTTGCAAGACAATTTCAAAGACAGTCTTGCTCTCCTGAGGACATGCTTGTGAGGCTATTCCACAACAAGGAATCAAACTATGGAATTCACTGCCACAAGCTGTAGTAAGGGTCACCAGGCTGGAGGGCAATTTTATTATTGTACTAATGACTGCTGTTATTTTTATTGTTTTTATTGTTGGGTTTATTGTTTTTATTGTTTTTATTATTGATTTTTTCTATTACTGTTGTGGTTTTATTGTTATGTTTTTCTTTTTTATTGACTGTACTACTGTACACTTTGTACATTTTATCTTTGTACTCCCACCTCGATCCATAGGCAGAGGCGGGAAATATAAATAAATTATATTATTATTAATAGCAGCTGGTGGCTTCTATGTGAGTGGGGCAAGAAATGTACTCTAGAATATGATCAATGGTTCTCACCTTAAACTTTGGTCATTCAGCTCCCAGTATCCATCATCATTCATCATGCTGGCTGAGGCTTCTGGGAGTTGAAGCAGGAAACTGCTGCTGGTGGTGGATCAAATGTTAAGAAGTCTTAGGAATCTTAGTAGACTGCAAGCTCAACATGAGTTGACAGTGTGGTGCAGCAACTAAGAAAAGCCAGTAGGATCCTAGGCTGCAGCAACAGGAGTGTAGTGTCTTGATCAAGGGAAGTAATAGTACCACTCGATTTTGCTTTAGTCAGGCTTCACCTGGGCACCATAGTTCAAGAAGGATGTGGACAAGCTGGAGTGTGCCCAGAGGAGGACAACCATAATAATGAATGGTCTGGAAACTACCAAGCCCTACAAAGAGCAACTTAGGGAGTTGTGTATGTTTAGCCTGAGAAAAGAAGGTTAAGAGGGGACATGATAGCCCTGTTTAAACATTTGAAGGGATGTCGTATTAATGGTGGAGCAATGTTTTCTGCTGCTCCAGAGAATAGGACACAGAGCAATGGATTTAAGCTCCAGGAAAAGAGATTCCACCAAAACATTAGGAAGAACTTCCTAATGGTAAGAGCTGTTCAACATTGGAACATGCTGCCTCAAAGAGTTGTGGAGTCTCCTTCTTTGGAGGTTTTTAAAGAGGGGCTGGGTGACCATCTATCAGGAATGATTGTGTCTTCCTGCATGGGTGAATGTGGTTTGACAGGATGGCCCTTGGGGTCTCTTCCAATTCTAGGGTTCTATCATACTATGGGTCTGTGATTCTATTCTGGATTTTAAAGGAGCTGTCCAATGTGCTGAAACCTAAATTGACTCAGCACCCTTAAATCTTAAATGAAAATGAAGCGTTCATTCACTGCTGACATGGAAGAGACCAGGCAATGGGACAAATTAATGGATAATAAGGCTATCAGAAATTACTAGTCATTCTGGCTATACATCACCTTCAGTATCAAAGGCAAAATAACTTTGACTATCAGTTGTCAGGGGACATGACTAGGATCACTACTGATCTCTCTCGGCTTTGCATTGCAGCATCGAGTTGGCCTCTGTGCAAACTGAAGGCTAGAACATATAGGCCTTTGACCTGGTCCAGATGGCCTATTTGAATGTTCTTCAGAAGAGGGAAAAATCATAACAGCATGGTCTGAAATGAAACAAGGCTCATTTTGTGATTTTCAGATTTCCTCCTCTTTTAAAAAATTAATTGGAGGGAAGCAACAGGAGGGTGTTTTAATTGCTATGGAAAATGCTGCTTGTTATAGCCCTCCTTAAACAATGCAAAATAAGTACTTTGAGGATAAATGCTCATGCTCAACCAGTTCTGACTCATGGCTCTGCTCTCTAGGAATCCATTTTCTAGAAGCTCAGCACAAGACAATTTAAGAAAACAAGAGAGGACATATAGGACTGCTCTAGAACTTCCTATTATAGTGTAGAAGATGTGGCCTTTCTAGATCTGGGATGAGAGAGATGTTGTTTGACTACTACCACCTAGTTCTGGCCAAGGAGAGAACTGCAGGCAAGAACACCACCATAAAGGAAACCACAACAGTCCTGGCCTTGTCATAGTCTGGCTTAGGTCATGTAGTATATTCTGCCCTTACAAAACTTCCGGACTCCAAAGACATAGCTGTGTTAGTCTGGGTCAGCATGGAAAGTGATCTTGTACTACCTTGGAGACTGAGAGAAAGAAAGAAATTGGTAGTATACGCTTTTGTAGACATAACTCTACTTCCTCAGACGTATGGAGAGTCCTTGTATCTGGGAAAGTAGACTTAAGACTACGAATGTTTATGCTACCAACTTTCTTTCTTTCAGTGAGTCTCAATGGAGCTATAAGATTCCTTTGCATAAAAGCTTCCAGGTCAGGCTTGTTCTTGCCTTGACCAATAAAAGGTGGCATAAAATAAGACAATGAGAGAAACAATGATCAAAAACATTGTTCTTTAAGAAGAAGAGTAGTCAATTAGAAAATAATTGGGGAATCTCTGGACCATTCAAAGGATCCTCTTCTGCTCTGGTCAGACATCTAGAATCCTGCCTCCAGTTCTGGGCACCACAATTCAAGAAGGATGTTGACAAACTGGAGTGTGTCCAGAGAAAGGTGACCAAAATGGTGAAAGGTCTGAAACCCCCCAACCTCTATGAGAAGCAGCTTAGGGAGCTGGGTATGAGTAGCCTGGGGAAGAGAAAGTTAAGGGTGATATGATAATCATGCTGAAGTATTTGAAAGGATGTCATAGTAGGATGAAGCAAGCTTGTTTTCTGAAGCTCCAGAGAACAGGACCCGGAGCAGTGGATGCAAACTATAGGGAAAGAGATTCTACCTAAATGTTAGGAAGAACTTTCTAATGGTCAGAGCTATTTGACAGTGGAAGACGCTGCCTCAGAGAGTGGTGGAGTCTCCTTCTTTGGAGGTTTTCAAACAGAGACTGCATGGCCATCTATCTGGAGTGCTTTGGCTGTGTATTTCTGCGTGACAAAAGACTGGATGACCCTTGGGGTCTCTTCCAACTCTACGATTCTATGATTCTAAGGTCAATGTGCCAATTCTTATCTCACCAGTAACAGGTCTTCTGTGAAACTAATGGTTCCTAATTGCCCACCCAAGACCAAGTCACCAAAAAATCCTGTGGATTAGACAACAAGGTGTGGTGAAGAACCACATCTACTGGAAAGATCCATTTCCCAGCCTCTGTGAAGATTACAGCAGGAGTTTGTGGGTGGTATGAAGTCCATGGAAATTCAGGATTCCTAAGGACAGCATAGGAGCCCATCCATAGTGTGCATGTAGCCTGTGGATGGCATGATTCTCATCCCTGGTGTAAGCCTACCCTTCCTGCATTGGTGTAGGTACATTAGCGAAGAGGATCTTGGCTAGCATACTACGGTTTGTAACTTGGTAACATAGTAGGATAGGGCAATCAATTGATTGATTAATTGCATTTGGTTAAAAATTGCACAGTGGTATTGCTTGCAAACGTCTGTTTCACATCATCAGGTATATAACTTCCTTCTGTGGCCTGATCTGCTCTTTTTATGTCATTTGGCCTGACTTCAGTTCCTGCCCCTGCCCCCATCTCCAGTTGGCCAAATGCATTCATTAAACAAGAAACGGGAAGAATAGAACAAGTGTTTTCCAAAGAAAATGCTGCTCCCAGGACTGCAAGACGTCCCCTTTTTAGACCAGTTATGGGGGCACAAAATGGGGGGGGG
>CM034710.1:126224989-126238365 GCA_020142125.1 Phrynosoma platyrhinos | reverse complement strand
GAACATGGCCACACAGCCTGAAAAACCCACAAAAACAACAGCAACTCTTTGCCTCAGGCTAGGTTTAAAGGTATAAATCATCCCCAAAATCTCAGGCACATTGGATCTGGTTAGATTTCATGGTGACACTGCACCACTGTGAACTCTAACTAGAGTCCCGGCTCTTTCTGTTGTCCTTTCCTTTCATAACGGTTGAGTCTATCCATCTTCATTCAATGTTGGAGCAGCCTCCTTCAGGTAATTATCACCATTAGGAAGCCTTGTGTTTCCTATTCAAGCTAACTACTTTATTCTTGAGTTCTTGTGTGTATATGTTAGAGTGTCTTTGCATGTTTGAATCCCCAGATATAAAATTCAGTTCATTGGAAAGTTTTGTTTCTATCAGTCTATCCCTTAACCACCTCCGTAAACATAGGATAAGAGATCCCATTGGAGACTTGGACTTTAGTAATTCCCCAAATTCAAGTCCTTCATTACAATACTTTTATTCCAATGGACTTTTGCGAACTGGATGTTGTTTAAAGAAAGGATTTTTAATAGCAAGTGATGCTGCTTTTAATAGTACTGCTTCTAAACCACTTTTAATTATTTTTAATTGCACTTTTTGTACTATTTTTAATGTGACTGACAGCTTAGATCCATTTTAACATATTTTTTTTTTTGCAAATTTTATCTATAAAATATTTGCTTTAAGTTGTTAGCAGTCTTGAATTCAAGTTTGGCATGGGGTGGGGGAGGCAAGATATAAAGAAAGATAATGGCCTGGATTCTATTGATTCGTTCCTTTTAGAAGAGACCCATTGAATCAATTCTATAAGGGTGAGTCAATGGTGAGTAGGGATGTCAACCTTTAACTGTTTCATTCATGCAAGTGAGGATGAATAATTGCTATGGTTTGCTTCCCTCCATGGGGAAAGACAAATACTTCTTGCAGTTTTCTCCCAATATTTGCACATCCTAAGGTGTTCTGGGAAATCATTATTCATGAAAATATAGCTGTTTTTGTTCTTCTTCTTGTTATTGTTGAAAATTTGATGATTTCTGTGCAAAAAGGCACTACGTTTGCCCCTGTGCAGGATAATTTTCCTGAAATGCTTCTGGACATGCAAATACTGGGTGAAAACTGCACAATTCTCATGTGTTTGTGTATGTGCCTTCAAGCTGCCTGTTGACTTATGGTGACCCCATGAATTTCACAGCATTTTCTTAGGTAAGGAATCCACGAAGGTGGTTTTGCCAGTTCCTTCCTCTGAGATCTAGACTACAGTCCCTGGTAGTCATTGGCGGTCTCCCATCCAAGTCTTAACCAGGTCTGACCCTGCTTAGTTTCTACAATCAGACATGATCTCATTCTTTTATGGTATTTAGACCAATTCTTACAGCTATGTTATTGTTCCCAACTGGATTTCTTGAGTGTAAGAAAAACCATGTTTCAGCAGGGAAATTAACAACAGTGAATATTCTCTTCATCTCCTGTTAACACATAGATTAAACCAACTGAGTCAGTGAGTTGACTTTAGTTGAAACTAACAATAAAACTTAGGATAATCATAATCATAATTATAATGAAGGCACTTCAGCAGGCCCTGATTCCATGATACCATTTACAGGAGCTGTTCTAGGTGCTGAACATTGGATAGGGACTAGGAGTTCAGTGAATCCACTCTAGATTTCTATTCTAGATTTTGATAGATCTATTCCAGGTGCAGGTGCTAGGCAATAAAATAGTTTAAAAGCCAAGGTATATTCAGAATGGAGACTGTAGTCAAGAACTTAGAAGAAGACAATGATTTGAAGGAGCTTATCCAAATTCTCATTTGTAAAGATATATCATTGATGTATCATACTGGTGTCAGGATTATCTGTGCTGTCACATTTCTCATTTCTTTGTATGGTTGTGAAAACTGGACAGTGATGAAACTGATAGGAAGAGAACCAACTCATTTGAAATATGGTGCTGGAGAAGAGTTCTATGGATACCATAGACTGCCAAAAACACAGATTTAGAGCAGATCAGGCCTGAACTCTCCCTAGAAGCCAAGATGACTAGATTGAAGTGGACATACTTTGGGCTTATCATGAGAAGGCATAGCTTACTAGAAATGATAATAAAACTTGGCAAACTAGAAGCCAGCAGGGAAAGAGGAAGGCTCCATTCCAGGTGGATGGAAGGAAGCCATGGCTGCCCTGAGTTTGCAAGAGCTGAGCAGAGCTACTGATAACAGGGTGACTTGGAGGTTTCCATAAGTCCAAGTTGACTTGATGGCCATAACAACAACCCAAGTGCTAAAACTCTCCTGAGCATTGGGTTCAGCACTTTTGAATAGTTCCTTCAAAGGAGAACTAACATCCCATGAATCTTGAAATCCATGGAGAAAGGTGGATGGCTTCAATGTTGGTGGGGCAATGAGTCTGTTTTGGATTTCAGCACAAACTTCAAGGGTACTATATATGTATGTATGCATGTATGTATGTGTTCCATATATATGGCACCTTGCTTCTGATGGTGAACCTCAGCTGACTCACAAAGCTTTAAAAACCTAACAATAAAAATTAAAGCACAATTTAAAATTGCTACTATTATTTTTTAAAATAGAAAAACAGTCATAAACAAAATAATGTGAAAAATGGAATGCATCCCCCCAAAACTCCCTACAAGCAGTTACCCATTAAAAACCTGTTTGAATAAAAACGTTTTTGTTTGCTGCCAAAAAGATTGCAGAGAGGGGACCAGCCCAATCTCCTATGAAAGGGAATGCCACAGGATGGGAGCAGCCACCAAGAAGGCCCTTTCCTGTGTCCGCACCAGATGGACTGGTGATGGTGGCAGGACCAAGAGAAAGCCTTCCCTGATGGATCTTAAAGATCTGGTGAGAACTTATCCAAAGAGCTGATGCTATTTGGGGAATAGGACTACACACCTGGGATAATGCCATTAAAGTTTAGATGCCAGAAATTGTGCACTTTAAATTGAGGCACTGCCCTGGCTCAGTGCTAGGGAATCATGGGAACTGTATTTTATTGTGGCACCAGAGTTCTTTGACAGAGAAGGCTCAATGTCTCAGAAAAAAAATGCAATTCCCATGATTCCCTAGCACTGAGCCAGGGCAGTGCCTCAATTTAAAGTGCACTATTTCTGTCAGTCTGCAAAGGCAGAAAGACTCAGAGCAAGTTGACTGTTCTGCTGACATGGGTCTAATCTGCACTGCAGAAATAAATGCAATTTGACACCACTTTAACTGCCATGGTTCCATGCTATGGAATCCTGGGATTTGTCCTTTATTGTGGCACCAGAGTTCTCTGACAGAGAGGGCTGGATATCTCATAAAACTACATTTCCCAGAATTCCAAAGCACTAAGCCATGGCAGTCAAAATGCTGTCAAACTGCATTATTTCTCTTGGATGCCACACTGTGCCACTGCCTTTTCTGTTAGAGGTTCAGGCTCTTGAAAACAAAACAGACCCAGTCCTGCATTTGTAGGACCATCTGACAGGTCTGATTGGCTAATACCAGTACCATCATCAGTTTTATAACAATTAATTATATTTTTAGTGAATTTATGTTTGGCCCCAAGATAGCCAGGAATGACTAGATCAGTCCCAGAGCATGGAGATATTACTTTGGGGAACTACAGCTCCCTCCAGCCAGCATGGTTTCTGAAATCAGGGGACATGGGTGGCCCCAATGTTAGTGGCTTGATGGATCCATTACAAGTTTTAGTGCAAGCATAGCCCACCCATGGTTTTTCTTGCTTGAAACCCTCTTGTGAAACTTCCTTTCTCCCCTGAATGCTTCTAAGCCTTCCAATTCGTTTTGCCAAGCTCAATGCCCTCAGACTTGCTCCATTGTGCATACGCTCCTTGAGTACCAATTACCTAGTCCTTCCACCATTCTGTTCGGCTCAATAAATCACAGATGAGTGTTGAGAAGAAAATGATACATCAGAGGACAAAGAAAATGCTAAACTCCCCAATGATCTTTTTTTTTTTTAAAAAAAAAGCTTCCAGATTTACTCTCTCTTTTTCATTCATTTTAAACATGAACAACCTAATTTACAATTGAAGTAATAAACATTCAGAAAATAAAAAAGTCAGAAAGAAGAAAAAGAGAGAGAAAGTAAGAGAGAAAGAAGATGGAAGACATATACTAATGCACAATAGGGCTCTGAGCCCCCCAATCCTGATTGAAATGAAGAAAATGTGTGTGTGTGTGTGTGTGTGTGTGTGTGTGTGTGTGTGTATATATATATATATATATATTACTTTACCATTACAGATGCAACTAAATATTCCTACTAAAACTACCGAAAACCATAACCACAGTTTTTAAAAGAAATTATGGATGTTGTTCTACCTCTGAAAGCTGCCCTGCTGCAATGAGGGAAAGCTTTGCTCCATTATTTTTGCAGCTATTTTGCTTGGCGGAGAATTGTTTGCCCTCCTTTTGTTGTTGTTGTATGCCTTCAAGTAATTTCTGACTTATGGCAACATTAAGACCCTAAAATCTGGAAGCTTTTTTTTTCTTTTAAAAAAAGATCATTGGGGAGTTTAGCATTTTCTTGGCAAATTTCTTCAGAGGGGGGTTGCCACTGCCATTCTCTGAGGCTGAGACAGTGTGCTTTGCCCAGGGTCATCCAGTGGGTTTTATAGTTCAGAGGGATTCAAATCCTGGTACCCAAAGTCCCAGTCCAGCACTAAAACCATTACACCATGTTGGTTCTCCTTCTACTTATATGTAATATTTAGGGTAATGGCATCTAGTAACTTCCATGTCAGTGGGATGGTGAATTTATTGTGGGTATTAGTCTGAACTGATATCAAAAGCATGATGCTGTCATGTCCTACCTGGAGGAGGTCTTATCAGATGAGGAGGACAAGAATGACAGGCTCTAGCTGGAGCCGGAGGAGGCTGGCAGCCCAGTCATGGCATGGCCAGAGGCAGAGCTTGGTCCATCCCAGACAGCAGCTGCAGATCAAGTGAAGGAAGGTGCCTCAACCTCTTGAGAGATAGAAAGTAAAGCTTCAGGAGCAAAAGGACAGGAAAAGGCCACTTCAAATACAAGACACTGATCTAATGAGGTCAGCTAGGTGAGTAACTTATTATTATGTGCCTTCAAGTCACTGGTGACTTATGGTGACCCTAAGATGATCCTATCATGGGGTTGTCTTGGCAAGATTTGTTCTGAGGAGATTTGCCATTGCCTTCCACTGAGGCTGAGAATATGTGACCTGAACAAAGTCACCTAGTGGGTTTCATGGCTGAGCTGGGAAATGAACCCTGGTCTCCAGAGTTGTAGTCCAACACTCAAACAACTATGCCATGCTGGGTCTCTACGATGTTGGATTAACTGCTGGCTATAAATACTCTAAAGGCACCAGGTCCTGTCTGATCTTGAAAACTAAGCAGGGTCAGGCCTGGTTAGTAGCTGGATGGGAGACCACCAATAAATACCAGGTGCTGTAGGCATTGTTGTTAACTACCTTTGAGTTGGCTTTGACTCATGGTGACATCTTCAAGACATCTTCTGTCCTCAACCATTCTGCATAATTCCTTCCAGCTCAAAGCCATAGCCTCCTTGATTGGGTCTATCCATCTGACCGTTATGCAGTCTACCCTCTACTTTTCTTTTTTGTCTTTTCTAGTGAATCATGCCTTCTCATGATGTGGCTGAAGTATGTCAGCCTCACTTTGGTTGTCCTGGTTTCTAGGGAGAGTTTTGGCTTGCTTTATTCTAGGACCTATTTGTTTGTCTTTTTGGCTGTCCGTGGTATCCTCAGCACTCTTCTCCAGCACCACATTCTCTCAAATGAATTGATCTTCTTTCTGTCAACTTTCTTCACTGTCCAGCTCTTGCATATATACATAATGATGGGAAATACGGTGCTTTGGATGATCCTTACTTTAGTGTTCAGAGTTATAGCTTTGCTTTTTTATGATTTTGTTTAGTTCTTTCATAACTGCCCTTCCCAGTGCTAGTTTTCTTCTGATTTATTCTTGGAAATCACCATTCAGATTGACTTTTGGACAAATCTTCCTGATAGATCCCCTCTTGCCTTTTGATTTTGCCCAAGACGGCTTTCTTCTTTTGAATCTTATACTGTCTGGACCATGCCTCTGTTTGAGCTTTGGGGCAGATTGGCTTTCCCCTACCAATTCTGGACTATAGACGTACTCACCTGGTGCCTGCAGGGCAGAAACCTATTTTCGGGATACACTTCAGCACCCTGTATAACACATTTAAAGTTTGGCCTAAACCCCAGAGTGGATTCACTGCTCCAGTGAAGTAGGAACCACCACCAGCCACTTACAGTTTAAACTCACCTGCGATGATCCAACAGAAGTTTTTACATTTTTGGTTATTACTCTGAGCCAAAGGGAGATTTTTGTGAAGGATATTAGCAATAGCAGAATCCTCTCACTGTCCTGGTTTTTCTTCGGTTGCTGTTTACTACATTGTGGTCCCAGTTACTCTTGCTGTGTCATCTTTCACAAGTTGGCTGCTTACAGAATCCCTCTTTTAATAGGAACCATTCTTGGAATAATAGCTATATCATAGTTAGGAAAGACTATCACCTAGTGGCGGAAAATGGACTACACACCTTAACTTGCTTTGTCAGCCACCTGGTGACCAAAAATAGTACTGTAGGATACAAAAACATTCCACTTGATATTTCTGCCTCCTAGTGACTGAAATAGTACTGTAGAATTCAAAAATATTTAAATTCATTAATAATCATGATTGAATTCTTTATTAAAAACCCCAACAAAATAATATCAAAACGGGCACACCTTGGATTCCTTTTCCCTCCATTCCAAGCTTCAGGAGTCTAAGCATTACAAAGTTTGAACTATGATAAACACACACACACACACACACACACACACACACACACTTTTATTATTAAGATGACAGGTCTCTTGCAAAACAAAATAACCATCTACAGTTTAATGCCTGCTATTTTTGAATTGCCAAAGAGCACTAAACGTAGATCAGAGCACTTAGCTTAAACCTTTAAACACTGCAAATAGGAAAAACAGAGGGGGACTCAACAATGAATGGAACTTAATGGAAGCAATGAATGGAACTTAATGGAAGACAGAGCCATCTAGCAAACTAATGAAACTTGGCATTTTCATGATGGCAGGTCCTGACAATTCACATGATCCAGCAGAACTTTAGCAATGGGCTGTTTTCTTCACACTTCAGAATAGGCTTGGCTGTTGCTGAAAGCAACAGAATCATAGAATCATAGAAAAATAGAGTTGGAAGAGACCCCAAGGGCCATCCAGTCCAACCCCCCTGCCATGTAGGAACTCTCAATCAAAGTAGAGTCTCCTTCTCCTCCAAAGAAGGAGACTCTACCAACCTCCAAGGGAGAGTGTTCCACTGTCGAACAGCCCTTACTGTCAGGAGGTTCATCCTAATGTTGAGGTGGAATCTCTTTTCCTGTAGCTTGTATCCATTGCTCTGGGTCCTGTTCTCTGGAGCAGCAGAAAACAAGCTTGCTCTATCCTCAATATGACATCCCTTTAACTACTTAAACAGGGCTATCATATCATCTCTTAACCGAATCTTGTCCAGGATAAACATACCCAGTTCCCTAAGTTGTTCCTCATAGGGCATGGTTACCAGACCCTTCAACATTTTAGTTGCCCTCCTTTGGACACACTCCAGTTTCTCAACATCCTTTTTGAATTGTGGTGCCCAGAACTGGACACAATAATTAATTTTCATTCCCCATCAGACAGGTAAAACACTATGGTAATACTTAGTAAATACATGAATAAATAATTCATTATACAGATGGAATCAGTGATGACCTTGATGTCCAGAAGCATAAGACCAACCATTCTTGAAAATTCAGCACTTTGTGTGTCTGTTCTCTCATGCTGAGAGCAATAAGTCTGCTGAAATCATTCCTCCTAGGGATGAAACATCTCATTTTTCTAATTTTTGGTGGATGTTGAGAATAATGAAACAGTTATTTTGGCCCATTGTTTCAAGACACTTGGAGGTTTTTTTCTGCTTGCAGTGATGGGGAACTGTGCAGCTTTTCTGTGAGAGTCCTGCCACTTGTCCAGAAAACACAGTCATTTCCCAAAAATTATGCCATTTTCATCACAGAAAGGCTATTCCACAACATTCAAGTATGCTCAAGTTTCTTTTCCTGCCATGAAACATTTGAGTTGTGCAACAGCCACAATTTGAATCCTTCGCCACATTGCTTCCACTTTTCCCAGGTACACAGCAAAAAAACAATATAAGTAGGTTGGTTTTTTTAATTGTTATTATTTCCCAGAAAACTGCACAGATTTCTGAGCATGGTGAAAAGACTACTAATGTAGGTTTTTACAGCAAAGTTGTAGATTTTTGCAAACTCCAGTGCAGTTTGTTAAGCTTTTTGCAACTGTGCCATTACTTTGTTCTGGGAGGAAAAACATGGCAAGTTTTGAGATGCCCTTTTTCTTCCTGCACAAGTTTCTCGGTGCAGGGGGCAGGAACTCCATAGTCAATCCCAGTTGGGAAGTTAACAAGTTATTGTTCCAATCTCTACTCCTGCCTCTTATTTTACTGCCATATTTGATGGTGGGAAACGCAGAGCTCTCAAAAGTAATCATGTAGAGTGGCAAAGCATGTCCACGTCTGAGATAAATGAAGTATGGATTCTTTACATTGGGAGAATGTTGGACTAGGTTGGATGATGTCCCTCCTATGGTTTAGCACCTTGGATAGTTCCTTTTAAAATTCATACTAAAACCCAGAGCAGATTCACCATCCCATTGACATGGGAGCCACCAGCCTCCTTAGAGCTTAACCACACAATTTGCAGAGTATTTGTCCAATATGTTTTCTTGCTCTTTCTGAAGATTGATTCAGAAGTCTTGTTTCAGGATGGCCAGTGTCCAGGTGAATGAACCTCAAGTTCATGAGAACAACCGTAAAGAAGCCAAGCCCACCCAAGTTCATACACAGAAAGTCCATAAGAGTAGAAACACGGTCAAAGCAGTCTAGAGTCTAGGCATGAAAAGCAATCTGAGCAGGGTGAAATGCTAGTCATGGTTACCAAAGAAAATAGTCCAAAGCATCAACAGAAGTTTAGCAATCTAGAAAGCAGGGAATCTCACACAATGCCAAATGGGGATTGTGAAGCTGTTGTTGTGCAGCAAAGAATCTCCTGTATTTCAGCACAACTGACCTGATTATCTCAGTGTTTCCCTTTTAGGGCAGGACAAGAGCTCTCCTGAACCTTTGTTGCTGTTGCTTCAGTCTACAATGTTCTAAGGTTGAAGTGGTTCAGCTTTTAGCTCCCTCTATTCCAGGTCTACAAGGGATGGTCCAAGCTTCCTTTGGCTTTGTTTAGACCCTTTTTTCTGGGCTCAGCTCCTCCCTTTTCTTATCTGAGGAGGTCTTCTTCCAGTAGGAGATGGCAACTGGCAGAAAATATCTATCTTTCAGGCAAAGAGAGGGAGGGAATGCAATGTCTTATTCATGAGTACAAGACACGAGATTTGCATCCCTAAGTTTGAGGGAAGGGTGGAACCTGAAGGGAAATACCGAAAAAAGAGGTCCTCCACGGTGTCTCTTCAAGGCCTGGGAAACTATTTAGCTTCTGAAGGTGGAGTAAGAGGTGTCACAAAGTCAGGATGCACAGACGATGCATGATGTATTCCAAAGCCAAGGTTAATTTTAGCTTCATAAACACAATGGTATGGAAAGTGTCCTATTTGGATTGGCCTGACCTAAAAGCATCATAAAACGCTTGTCAGATCATTTATAATATCAAGAACATCAGCTAAAGTTTTGACTTAATTTAGAATTAATGAGAGCTTCTTCTTTATTTTCTTTTTTTTAATATCACTATTCATCTCAACAGGCTTGAAAGTCAACCCTTGTTTTTGATGGAAAGGGAGTCTGGGTTCCTATTTCTATTCAGGATGAACACAACCATTCTTCTTCAGTTACTGCACAGTTGTGGTAACTATTATATGTTTTGGCCACAGAATGGGCTGAAAAAGCTGGAAGACCAATCTAATCACGTCATTTTCTCGAACTGACATAGCTAATTCTGTGTTGTGCCAGAAAGCTGGTCTATTCCTGTCTATTAAATGTGTGCAACTATTCTGAGGTCTGTGATGGAGTGTGGCTCAAATATATGCTGCTCCATCAAACTGTAAGGCTGGAGGTTGGTTTCAGTTTTATCTTTACTGAACTGTGATGGTTTAGAGGGGTGTGTGCACACATGGCCTAATAGGAATTTGAAAACTCATCTCCGAGAATCCTAGTCCAATACTCGCACCACTACATCTTTTAGGACTACTTCCTTCTACTTTTTAAGACTACTTCCTTTTTCAGAACTACTTAGAACCCCTGATTTGATGGGTTAACATTTAGGACAATAGCAAATTTGTAAAGTTTAGGCCTTCTTTAAAAGAACCATTTTTAAAGGACTTTGGTATTTTCCTAAATGTTGACCCACTGAATCAGTGGGATCTACCGATATGTTAACTCACCATTCAACAATAGATTCAATGGACTGGGACTAACGTAAAAGATTGAAACCTTAATAAATCTATTAAATTGCATTGCTGGATGAGACCAAACTCTAGCATTCTGTCTAGAAGCAGATAGGTTCTTCTAGACATGCTCAATCAGGGCTTCAGTGAATTTTCTAGTGGTTTTTCTGGGGCTTATGGGAATCGCAACAGCACAGCAGTACAGTTTCGCGTTGCTCTTCACAGTGGTATACAGCTCTTATAGTTCTCTCTGATGCTTCTTCAAGGACATTTTCTCCTGGTTTCTTCTTCAAATGAGCCCAAAGAATCAGGGATGACACAAGGAAAAAGCCACACTGATGACAACCCAGTTGTGGCTAGATCAGTGCTGGCAAGTGAAGCCAAGCTATGATCTCCTTTGCTGTAGGGATAAGAGGGAACAAGTTTCCATTGTGGAGGCAATTAGATGGACGACTTTTCTCTTGCTGTATAGTGCAAACATTTTCCCCAGCTTTCATGTGCCCTCACAGCTGTGTACATTTCACAGCAGACAAAAATGTTTGCAAAAAGCATCCCGGTCCTTTCAGTTCAGCATTACTCACAAGCACAGAATGAAGAACAGATAATGTTTTCTTTTCTGCTCCATTGGTATGCAGAAGTACATTGCTCCTGGGCCTGGAGACTCCAATGAGCTATCATACACAGATTTTGATCCCTGATCAACCTGTATGCTTGAGAAAACCTGGATTGGCTGGTACGCTTCAGGGGCTAAGAGGTTTTCTTGCTGTATTGCATCATTGCCAAGCCACACTCTTTCCAATCCAAGGCTCAGCTGAGAGATATATTGTCTTCTGATGTTGCGATTCCCATACGTCCCATTTTTCTTAACTAGGGAAATTCATCGTTGGGGAGAAGGGTACTGCTTCCAGATGCAAACAGATCTGCTACTGTTGTCTATTTTATTATTATTATTATTATTATTATTATTATTATTATTATTATTATTATTAGCATTCAGATACTGCTCAGCAGGTTGCTGCCTCTTTGTTCTTCAGCATACATGAATAAAGAGGTATATGGACAATACTTCTCAAATAATCATGCAGCATCCAAAAAGGAAAGCTTGAAACTTGCTGGTAACTCAGCTGGAAAGGTACCACTTTCATCCATTTCATTTGAACTCCACCTCTTCAAACATTTCTTTTGAGCTGCAGAAGGAAGGAGGTGTGGGGATTTAATGTCCTAACAAGCATTTTCAATCTAGCCATTAGTTCTGCCTTCCCACTCATTGCTCCCAATTTATTTTCCTTGTTTTCTACATTCCTGCTTGAAAATGATCCACCGTGATAGGCTTCTTCTTAAGCTCAAATGCGCCGGTTACAATCCAGTTTTCAGTTTCTGCTTTCAGGTCATACATAATCCCTTGAAGTTTTGAGATTTGGCATCGCACTCAATCATAAAGAAAAGCGCATCATAGAGACCCATACACATTCCTGACTGGTTTATTGTTGGTGTTTGTATAGGAAATGGCATAGAAAATATTATCTGTAAATCACCTTTCCAGATGTGTAGCACCAGTAACCAGAGAAAAAGAGACACTATGAGACCAGTTGCCCCAAATGCCCCTAAAGATTTTTGGGGGGTAATTTTGTCATTTACTGCCCCACCAGAATATTTTAGGACCAGATGTGGCCTTTTCTCCTAAGAGGAAGAGACCCAGAAATTGATTTCTGAGTCTCTTCTTCTTGCAAACAAAGGCCTTCCCTAGGTCTACAATGCCACCCTCAAACACAGCAAAATTGCTCCTTACATCCATTTGGGGTGCAAAAGATGATTTTTTATGGAGGAGCAGTGCAATAGGAAGGTATGGCCCTCCCTGGTCTCCTAGGGGCTTGCCCACTCCACATTTGAGAAATACTTCTATTTCTTAAACCTCTTTGCCATGGCAGTTCATTCTCAATTTGGCTCAAACTTAAGAGCCGGTGGATTTTTGAGTGGAAAAGTGGAATTAAGGCTGTCAGAGTGGAGCTTGCCTTTGTAGCTGGCTGATAGCTTGAAAGCAAGGATTAACACTGGTTGATCTGGATTCTTTCCAGCTCATTGTGGTTAAGAATCAGGGGAGACAGGGGGGAAAAAACACCCACGGAAAGCTATTTCTGGTGACATTTGTGGTCTGGGATTTTGAAAGACCAAAACAGCTATGTTTAAGCTCAACTTGGGGTCAAAATGAACCACTTTGGTATTTACCTTGCTTATCGTATGGAAGGAGTAGACAGACATATCACTTTTTCCTCTGCTTTCCTAAAGTGACAGCTTGTGATCACCTGCTGGACTCAAATGGCAGCAAATTCAACACAGAATAATGACAATGGATACTCCCTTCCGTTATAATTATGGAATTGGCTGCCAATACGTGTAGCAACAGCTCTTAGTTGATAGAATAAGAGAATCCTAGAGCTGGAAGAAACCCCAAGGGTCATCCAGTCCAACCCCCCTGCCATGCAGGAACTCACAATCAAAGCACTCCTGACGGATGGCCATCCAATCTCTGCTTAAAAACCTCCAAAGAAGGAGACACACTGCAGAAATAATCCAGTTTAAGTCTGCTTTAAGTACCCTGGCTCAATGCTAGGGCAATCTGGGAACTGTACTTTTGTGAGACATTTAGCCTTCTCTGTCAGAGAGCTCTGGTGCCCCATTGAACTAAAGGTCCCAGAATTCTATGGAACTGAGCCAGGGCAATTAAAGCAGTTTCAAACTGGATTATTTCTGCACTGTGTTTTGGACTTGGGACAGCATATTCCACTGTTGAACAGCTCTCACCATCAGGAAGCTCTTTATAATGTTCAAATTAAATCTCTTATCATAGAATCATAGAAT